>PVJO010002323.1:78445-146847 GCA_004026905.1 Hystrix cristata
CCTCTGTTCCCTCCCTCCCTATTTACAGCAGGTTTATTCTTAATTTTCCATATTTTCCCTTTCCCTTTTCTTTCCTTTGTTGCCTTTCTGCTTTTCCCCTTCTTTCTTTCTAGTACTCCTCTCCTTTGTATATTATCTTCCTTTTATATAATATCTATTACACCTCTTTGTCCTTATTTACAGTTATGATTTCTCATATTAGACTATTCGATGTATACTCATGAGTGTCTGATTTATTTCACTTAAAAGTATGTTCTCAAGGAACATCCATTTATATATGAATGGCTCTAGTTTATCCTTTTTATGGCTGTGTAGTACTCCATTGTGTAGAAAAACCACATTTTCTTTAGCCATTCATTGTTTGTTGGGCATTTAGGTCTGTGAATTATCTTTTAAAGTTTTACCCAAGTAGGAGGTTGGGATAGAAGGAAAGCACACCTACACTTGTAGAATATGTAGGACTGGTGAGCCAGAGTGACACAGAAGAGCTATTGTGACTAATTTATTAGTGTTACCTTGTTAAAGAGTTTATTTATAGACTTCTAAATATGATTGTGTTCATCATTTTTATATTTGAGTTTTCTTCTGGATATTTTAAATCTCTGGATATTTTAAATCTCTAATCACTAACTTTTTTAAGACTTTAAAGATTCCTTATCATTAATAAAATTTGCCACATATTTGCAGTTCCTAATACTATCTTCATTCCCAGGATTTTTTTTCACTTTCTGACTTATACTTCTAGCTTTAATGTAACCTAATTGTTGCTTTTTCTTTGAAGAAATGCTGTGTGTTTGGGTGATGAAAATATGTTTCTAGAAGTTGAAGGAAGAACGAATAAAAGTAAATTGCTGATCATATTATTGCTTCTGTAGCAAAGTTTTTTAAGTTTGTCTTTTATTCAGAAGTCTTTACCTTACTACAAAAGGAATCTGTGTATTGTATTAAATATTTTTAAAAAAAAAAAATCAGTGAAATAGCAGGACACCAGAATCTTTTTGAGGGGTTTCCTACCTCCTGGTTCTGCAGCTTTAGCTTCATTTTTGGCAAGTTTGGGTAGAAATATTATTGAAGATGAAACTGATGGCCTGATTGATGATCTTCCTAGTGAAGCATTCATTCGATTAGTGCTTTGTTGTTGTTGTTGTTTTGAGACAGGGTCTTACCTTGTAGTTCAGCTGGTCTTGAATTCAGTATGTAGCCCAGGCTGGCCTTGAATTTACAGCAGTCCTCCTGCCTCAGCCAGTTAGGGGTTAAAAGTAAATAATGTGTTTTGCATTAGGAGCAAATTGTTTTTTAAACAGGTTCTGGTTACTATATATACAGTGACTTTTTCTCAAAAGAAAAAAAATTTTTTTCAAAGTTACAAATAGAAATTTTCATCCTTGCAACTGAAATAAAGTTACTCTGCTCAAGTCTGTGACACCTGAGATTCAGTAAAAGTTTAATCTACAGTATTAGAGGAGTTTATGATTATGAGATGACAAGGCTAATAATCTTAAAGGAAAATAGAATGCTTTGCAACGTAAAAGGGAGTAAAATATTGCTATCAGTACATTTTTTTCTTCTTGCGGGCTGTTCCCTGCAAGAAAGTGTAACTTGAAATTCAAGGGTATTGTATCTTAGTAAGAAGTTACTGTTTTTTTTTAAAAAAAAAAAGGTCTCCGATTGACACAACATGGTGGTTAAATTAATATAATATTGCTTTTTTAGTGTATTATTTAAAATTTCAAGCATACTTTTCTGAGTTACTGGTGAAGATAATTTCTGGACTAATTTCAAAGGCTATCTTTAAAAAAATAAATATTGACAGCAAATATTTTAATGCTGGTTTGTATTCTTAGAATAGAATGTCATGCTCAAAAGAATAGTTTCCTACCATTTTTCCAACATTAACACCCCCCTCGTCATATTTGGGAAAAAATTGTTATGTATTTTGTTTTGCTTGCATATCTTTCTTTCCCACAGACAGTATTATATTTCTGTGAGCACACTTTGTACCCTCACTTAAAGATCCTATTCCATCAATATAAGAAAACTCATTTAGTTAAGGAAAATAGTCTAAACTAATTTTTTTCTTCTAATTTTTGATAATGTGTGGATGTTTCTTAAGATTGTAACATCCAGGCATTGACTTCAATGTAGGTAATTTAAGGGAAGATGTTAAAGTAGAAAGATCTCCAAAGAGTCAAGCCTAATTTTGTGGCTGCAGTCTGTCTTTTTACAGTTGTTCCTGTATATCTAAGCTCATGGTTTCTCTGAAATCCTAAATTCAATTATTTTTCCTAACTACTCCCATTAAATTAGCACCCGGGTGCTAAAAATCAGGGTTTTTAGGGTAAGTGACTGGAGCAAAACTATAGCCTGTGGGGGTGTGTGTGTGTTTGTGTGTGTGTGTGTTTACTAACTCAATTAACTGAATCTCTGAAATCTGAGTCCTGGGCACTGAGTGTTTGAAAATATGCATATCCACAGCAAGATTTTAAGCTGCAGAGCTGTTGGGTGAACCTATTCAGTCGTCGAATGTCTAATATTTACTGGTGGCATAAAGTAGTTTGATACTCCTGGATTGCAACTTCTTTGCTATGTAGCTCTTTGTGTCAGCAGTTGTAACATTAAATGCCCAGGCCTGTAAAGTAATGACTTGGGTAGGAACAGGACAGAAGGAAATCAGAGAGCCCCCACACTCACTCACCAGTTATTGCCTCCCTGTTTATTACTGCCATCTAGGAATGCTGACCCAAGTGTTACTAAATCTTCTGATTTTTCAAGAACTAGAAATTTAGATTTTTACGTGTAATGTCTCAGTTTTGAAATATCAGCAATTCAGAATGTCTGGGTGAGAAACCTCAAAGATGGTATAAGCCAGTCACAACACACCTCTGGTATTTATTGCTGGACATTTTGAAAGTTCTGTAGTTTTCTAGAAACAGTACATGAAAAACAATCCTCTCCCATAGGAAGTTTTGATTCTTTGTAATTCCACCAGGGTGTTTGTGCTTCTGTCCCTCATTTCATGCCTACAACTCCCCTGAATGCCTCTAGAAAGAGCATTGTACAAATAACTACAATGGGAAAGGAAGGGAGACAACTCTGGCTGCTTCAGCACCTTTTTAAAAAAGTTTATTAGTATGTGTATGGTGTGTAATGTTTCCATTCCTTGTGGGAAGTTGGTACATGTACATAACACATCTTAATTCCTTTTTTCATCCCTTTCCTTTCCCTCCCCGTATGTGTCACAGAGAATTTTGTTGTTGTCCTGGAAAAACTTTCATTACTAGAAAGGCAAAACACCAAAATAGGAACAAATGATATAAAATTAGTTTTGATGGGTAAAAATTTTACCTAAAATATTTTGATATACATATTTAAGGTAGCAAAAGATACATTAAAGCCACATTTCCTAAACCCAGAGACATCTTTTTGTTGTTGTTCTTGAGACAGTGAAATTCCTATGTAGGCGAGGGGGCCTGGAAGTCATGGCAGTCCTTCCTCAGCCTCTCAAATGCTGGGATTACAGGTGTGAGCCACCAGGCCTGGCCAGACCTCTTTTTTTTTTTTTAACATTTGGCTGCAGAAATTAACCTTTAAGCCTTCAAAGTCTTGGGAATCATGAGTGGCAAATATATTTATATTATGAGAGTCTTACAGATTTTAAGTTAGTATTCTAATTTCTCAGAACTATATACAAGGGTAATTTTATGACTGTTTCAGAGGAAGATAGACCAGAGCAGATAACACTTGCAACCATGTTAAACTGAAAGTTAAATGATTAAAAAAGTTTAATAATACCAATGTTAAAATTTTTGAAATGTCAATTTAAACCAGGTGTGGTGGTGCATGGGTGTAAGCCAACCATTCAGGACACTGAAGCAGGAGGATTGCCCCAAGTTCAAGGCCGATCTGAACTGGCCTCATACATGCAACTACCACTAAGCTGAATCTCCTGACCCGAGATTGCCTTAGTTTTTGCTTTTAAAGTTTTTTTTCTGTTCAAAGATACTACACACATTTGTCCTGTCTCCTTAAGCTCTTTAGGGCTGAGATGATTTCTCAGACTTTTCTTGTTTTTAGAAGTATTGGTGATGTATTATACAGAATATGTATCCATTGGAATTTGTCTGTTTTTCTTACTACTAGGTGGGGTTTTTAGAAAGAAGACTGTAGAGATAAAGTGTCATTGTTAGCACATCGTATCAAGAGTACATATTATCAACATGACTTAGCACTGTTGATGTTAACTTTGGTCACCTGGTTAAATAGTGATGTCAGGTTTCCCCACTGTAGTTATTCTTCCCTGACCTCTTTCCATACCATGGTCTTTGGAAGGCATCTACTAAGTGCAGTCCATTAAGGAGTGGAATATTACACTTTGCCTCTTTGAGGCCAAAAACTAGATAAAATTATTTCGAATTCTTTTATGCGGATGATTTTCCTCTTTTCTATTTATTTAGTCAATGATTTATTTGTATCAATATGAATTCATGGATATTTATTTTGCGTTATAATTCATTACTCTTATTGCTAAGACTGTTCCAGCTTTGGCCATTAGGAGCTTTGGGGGAGGGGTGCTGAGGATAGAGTTGAGGGACTTGTGCTTGCTAGGCAAGCACTCTACCACTGAGCTGAATCCCCAGCCCCTAGGAGCTCCTTTAGTTGAACCATATGTTCCTTTAATATACTCCCCTTCTCGTGTGCACGTATGTGTTAGCTCAAGTTTTTAGTCTAGAAGAAAATTTGGTAATAAATATTTAGATATAAACAGTCCTTTCATTTTTACAGCCCTGCTAATTCTAACACCCCATAATAACTAACAATTCAGCCGTTATCCAAGTACCTCCAGAGGTATTAATGAACATTGTCTTGAGTATGAACGTTGTCAGAACAGAAGATACTAGATTCGGGGCTGGATAAGTATGAGGGCCAGTGCTACAGCATGTGCCTGACCCTGCACAAGGCCCTGGAGTTGATCCCCAGCACTTCTAGGAAAAAAAAAAATTCTTAGGTTTTTAAATTCTTGCAGTATACAGGGAAAATTACCAACAAGTGCAAAAAAAACAAAAAACCCTCCAATCAATTTTAATTTTTTGTAATAGAACAGCTCATTTCTAGAAATTGGACTGTAACATATGATCTGCTCCTGAGTTTCTGATATACCAGGAGACAGTGAAGTTGCTGGTTGATGTGGGGTCACTGGTGCTGATATATCTATAGAAATGTAATTTAATCATTACCAGTCTTCAGAAGCAGTTTTAACAGCTTTCTAGGTGCTGGAAGCATCCTTTAACTCAGGTAAATATAAACTTTATATGATTCATTTTTCTTCATTCTCCAATACATACTATTAATAGTCTTTTTCCATTTTTTCATTACCATTTCCTTTTAAGTTATAAAAATAACATTCTTATTCATTTAAAAGTTGAAGTAGGGGCTGGGGAGTTAGCTCAGTATTTAGAGTGCTTGCCTTGCAAGCACAGGCCCTGAGTTCCATCCCCAGCCACCGCAACCCCCCCAAAAAGTTGAAGTAATATAAAGAAAGGTATTATCTTTCCTTTCCTGTTCTTTCCACTCCGGAGGTAACTAGTTACAAACCTGAGTTTTGTCCTAGACATTTTTCTATACACATAAAAATTTACATTAAATGTTCATTCTTAAGTAATTATCGTATGATATAGTTCTGTGCTATACATTCTCATCACCTAATAATTTAATCCTGCATTGCATGGCAGTATTTAAAGCTACATCATTCTTTTCCAATATAACATTTCATAGCATGGGCATACCATAATTTATTAAAGTAAGTTTTCATGTTTAGATTATTTTCAGTGTTTTGGATTACAGATAGTTTCACAGTGCCCTTACAGTAATCATCCCTTATCCATGACTTTGCTTTTCCACAAGTTTTAGTTAGCCTTGGTCAGCTGGGGTCTGAAAATATCAAATAGAAAATCATAGAAATAATTCAAAACTGTTTTGAGCTCTCCTGAGTAGTTGATGAACTCTCACACCCTCCTGCTCCATTCCACTCAGGATGTGAATCATCGCTTTGTACTTCGTATCCATACTGTGTGTGCTACCCACCCCTTCTTCACTTAGTAGCCATCTGTGTAATTAGATCAACTGTGTTGATACTGTAGTGCACATGTTTAGTTTTAACCCTTACTTAGTAATGGCCAAAAGTGCAGTGCTAGTAGTGAGGCTGGCAATTTCGGTATCTCAGAGGGAAACCATAATGTTCTTCTTTTAAGTGAAAGGGTGAAAGTTCTCCACTTAATAAAGAAAGAGGAAAAAGGCCCAGCCCTTATTTTAAGAACAAATATTCATAAAATCAAGGAAAAAGAAATTTGTGCTGTTTTTGCCAGCATACCTCAGATTGGAAAAGATATGGTCATAGTGCATGACAAGTGATTATTTAAGGTAAAAAGTACAGTAAGTTTGTATTTGTGTTTAGGAAAAAACTTAGGGCATATCAGGTTTGGTTCTATCTGCAGTTTAGGCATCCATTGCAGTTTAGACTTGGAATGTGTTCTCTGAATAAAAAGGACTATTGTATAACAGTATTTCTGCACATATGTGGCGATGTTTGGTTTTGATTGTGTCTTAGAACCACAGCACAGAGCTTTTGGTTTAAAGTGTATGTCCATGTAGAATGTTTGGATCGCCCAAATGACCTCCAGAAGTCTCTACTGATAAAGCATTAGTCGTTTTTGAAGTTTTATAATTTTTGGCAGTTTTGTAGAGTGAAATGATTGCTCTTTGTTGCTTTTAATCTTTATATTCTGATAACTGGGGGCACTTCAGAATTTCTTTTTCATAGACATAACACTTTGCAAGGGAGAAGCCTTGCAAAGTAAAACACAAACTTACAAACCAGTAAAGATATATTGACAGATTTGACTGCAGAAACATTTATAACCTCCTGATGGTGGAAAAACATGACTAAAAGGCAGGCAACAGACTGGGGGAAAATGTTTACAGTATAGTTTTTATGGATTAGGGGCATAATTTATCAGAGGCTAAATTGCAGTTTCTTCTTGTGACTTTTGCTGTGCATGTTTAGGTCCAATAATACCTTAGTATTCTAAGTTTAATGTAGTAATTCTGTGCCTTATAAAAAGTAAAGTCCAGATGCAATTTTTATGGTTGTATTTCCCCCGGTAAAAATTTCTTTTTTCATAGTTTACTTGGAATTCCACCATTATTTGATAATAGCTGGTAACTGCTTTCATGTATGTTATACATTCCATTATGTATTATGTAATTTTGCACACGAAAAGAAATTTTACCCCTCCCCCCCGTACTAGGGATTGAACTTGGGGCCTTTGCACTGAGCTATTTTTCCTAGCCCTTTATTATTTATTTATTTTTGAGACAGGGTCTTTGATAATCTAGGCTGAGCTCAAACTTGAAATTCTTCTGCCTTGGCCTACCACAGCATATGCCACTACATTTAGCTTATTTTTCTTTTTTAAATCATAATCATTCAGATATCCTAACCTGTATAGGAACCTCTTATTGACTTAAGTTTGTGCCTTTCCATTATTGTTAAGGTCCCATAGTCCTGTATATGCACATAGAGACATATGCAGAAAATGCCTTTGTCAGTTGTAGTTTTTCAGAATGGAATTATATACTTGATTGCATTTAATTTTTCACTAAATAATGTCTCATGTAATTCTTCCTGTTTGCCTACATAATATTCCACAGCGTAGCTGTGTCAGAGATCAGTTTTTTACTATAATGAACAAGTATTATAATACAGGTCTCTGAAATTTAAGTTTATATGTATTGATATTTTTATTTCAGTATGCTGGATCCCAGGGATCTTAATTGGATAAAAGAATAGATTTTACTGAGAATGATTTCTATGACTGTTATGTAAGGCTCTTTAAATAGAAGACATTAAATATGAGGAAAATTTTAAGTACTAATTTAACAAAATTTAGGAACTGAAATGAGGGTGAAAGATAAAATGTCTTAAAGGCCTAATTATAGAGGAACTGGGGGAAGAGGACCAGATGAAATATTTTTCTTGCTGTAGAATCTCAGGGCTTTAACGGTGTAGGAGGGATAAACAGGGAGAACTCGAGCATGTGAAGTTGAGTGCAGGGAACTTATATGTGGAGAAGACATAGTACTCATTATCAGAACAAAAAACTTAGGACCTCTAGTAAGTGTGAAAACAAAATAAACTTGTTAGCACTAACAGGGGAGAGGAAAGGGGGAAATAAATGGTAAATATGGGAGGAATAAAATATCTGTTATTTAAATATTTGATTGAGTTCATTCTTAGAGATCAAAATTGTTGTTCAGAAGAGTTCTTTGTTTTTCAGCGGTGGGCTTCACGCACACTAGGTAAGCTACTACTGAGCTACATCCCCAGCTCAGTACTGTATTTATCTTTGGAAATTAAAAAATACCCTGGTATTGTGGTGCATACTTGTAATTCCAGCACTCTGGGAGGCTGAGGCAGGAGGATAGCAAGTTCAAGCCCAGCCCAGCCTAGGCCACTTAGCAAAAAAATAAAAATAAAAGAAATTAATGAAACAGGGATATAGTAGAAAGGATTAAAAATTTAATAGGTTCTTTGAGAAATGGTTAAATTATTGAGTAGATAATTACCCAGTTGTAAATCTGACCTGGTGGGAGGGGAAAAAAAGGCAACAAAAATAGGCAAAATCAGCAGGTCTAACTACAGATCCAGAGAATTTTCACTTAGCTGGGCATGGTGACACATGCTGGTATTTCCAGCACTCTTACTCCCAGCATTTGTGAGGCTAAGGTAGGAGGATCATCCTGAGGTCAAGACCAGTCTGGACTACCTCCGGCAGTGATGGTGAACCTTTTAGAGCTTTCAGTGGTAATAAACAGCCTACCGTGGCACATGTGCCATAGGTTCACCCCTACCAACCTAGGGACACCCTCTCTCAAAAAACAAAACCGAAGTATAATGTATATACTGCTTTATAGCAACAGATTTGAAACCTAGAATAAATGGTGGATTTCCATATAAAATACAAAACTCTAAAATTGAACAAAGTGATATCAGAAAAGTGTGTGTTTGTTTCACTTCATTGCCCAGGTTGGCCTCAAACTTCAGGGTTAAAGGATCCTCCTGCCTCAACCTTGTAGTGGCTGAGACTACAGGGTGCCTGGCACCTGGCTCCCAGCTCTCATTCTAGTTTTATAAATATTATTAGCCATAAAAATGGAACTTTCCAAAATTCACTTATCAACCCAAAGTAAATTTAATGTAGAAACCTAAAAGATGCAAACATTATATATGTAAACATTTAAGTAAACTATTAGGAAATACAATCCAGTACTATATATATGAAAAAAATAATTGCTTGTAAGAAAGCAGATGTTGCTGCAGGAATCCAAAGTTGGCTCAGCATATTATTGTCTATATAATATATCACATTACAAGCCCATCCAGTAGATGCTAAAATGACATTTGATAAAATGGAACCACCATTTCTAATTAAAAAACAACAACAACAACAAAAACCTGTAACAGGCACAGAAGGAAATTAAAATAATAAAGCTAAAAGGAAGTTATCTTAAATGACAAAGCCCTGGTAGGGATACCTGTTGTTACCATTATTATTTAATTTTTTTTTAGTGCTTTGAGTCTGAGTGAAAAGTTGAAGAATAGACAGTAAAAACTATATAAGAGAATGGTGAAAGAGGGATTTGCCTTACCACATTTTAGACTTCAGTAATATGTTGGCAATCCAGGAATAAAAAATATCTGAATGTAGTAAGTAGAGAATAAGAATTTAAATTCTAGTACAGACTGGGAAATTGGTGTATGATAACATAGTATTCAGCTCACTGAAGAAAGATAACATAAAAAGAGTTTGATACAGTATACATAGTTTGCGCAAAGAAGAAAAGTGAGCCCTCACACTACATTCAGTACTGTTTTCTTAGATGGATTAAAGGTGTGAATACAGGTACACTTTGCATTGTGTGCTTTGAAGCACTGTGAAAATGGTTAAGGAGAGCTGAAAGTACAAAGTGATCTTAGTATGCTCATTTGGAAATTTTACCATTTTCTTGTGATCTTTAAAATTTCTATCAAAGTACTGATATAGGGGAAAAAATATAACTCCCAACCTGCTAGATGTCAGTTACCTGAGTTTGTGTTCCCCAAAGTCGAAGAATGAATTCTAAAGAGGTTAAGAGTAGGAAATTTATTGAGAGAGAGAAAGAGAGCTCCTGAGAGACAGAAGGGGACCCGAGTGGGTTGATAACAAACTCACTTTTCAGGGGAAGTTTTATAGAGCAAAATCGTGAGGCGGGCACAATATGTGTCAAAATGATGATTAGTCACTTAGGTAATATTGATCCAATGGGGAAGAAGGTCACGTAGCAAATGAATATGGAAAGAATAAAGCCATTCCAGGATGGGGTGGATCTGGAGGTCTTGGTCGCCCACCTGGGTGACCTAGACTTTATCAGATAAGTGTGATCTTCAGTTCATTGTTCATCCTTTGGCCTTATTTTGAATCCTGACCTTCAATGGATGAGCCTCCAGCCAGAGTTGTAAGTATTCTCCTATTGTGTATTGACTCCATTGAGGGCCCAGCCCTGTCTGACTGCTTATAATATTTCTACCTTACTTCGCAGTCTATAATAGTACTAGAAACTATTTTAACACTAGTATAAACGTATAGGGAAGTGAGAAAAATAAAATTATACACTAAATATACAAACATTGTAAAATAATACAGATTTAATATTTAAAATTATTTGGATTTTTGCATGTCTTCGGGGATTGAATCTAGGGGGTCTTGCCTGTGGTAGGCAAGCCCTAAAATTATGTAAATAATGTAAAACGTTAGAAAAATTGAGAATTAAGGCATGTTTGTTTTTAAATAATATATTAAAATTTCAACGGTGTTTGCCTTTACATTGTGTAACTTTAGGTATGGACTAAGAATCTCTTTTATACTTGCCAAATTATCATATTCTTTTCTAAGATTATGTTAGCTTCCAACTTGTTTGTTTATTTTGCAGTGCTGAGGATTGCGCTCAGGGCCTCATGCTATATCCACAACTCTTATTTTCTGTGTTTTATACTTTGCATTTCCAGTGTTGTGAAATTCAATTACTGTGAAGTCATTTCCCCTGGGGACACCTTCATCCTTTTAATCACACTTCTCCCGTTTCACCTCCACCATCACAGTTTTTTGTTTCTTTGCTGCATGTGTATCTGTGCTAATCCCCGGTTTTGATTTTTACTCCCTTTTATTCAGGAAGACAACGGGGCTACACACTGTATGTACATGCATTGAATAACAAATCAGTGACCAAATCAGTAACAAATCAGTGACAGACTTTGAAAGGTGTTATGGCTTGCATCTAGCTAGCTGTCCCCCTCAAAGCCTCAAGCACTCAGAGATGGGGCTTTTTGGAGCTGGCTGGATCTAGAGTGTGTGATACTGGGATTGAGGATCTGTGGTACTAAATTAGTTTAAATTAGCCCTTATGATTTAGCATAGTTTTAGATGTAGATAATGGCAAGACCCACCCTGGGTGTGGGTGGCACCACCCAAAATGTAAATAGACTCAATGGGATACATGGGAAAGGGAGGCTTGCTTCTTATTACTTGCTGCCTTCTGCTTGCCACACCATGGACTGCTTCTGTTTTGCGATGTACCTTTGACATGCTGCCCTACCTTCAATCCAGCTGACTATGGACTGAAACCTCTACAAACTGCAAGCTAAATAAACTTTTCCTCCTTTAACTTTGAGTATCAGGTATTTTGTCTCAGCAACAAGAAAAGGAGATGTGACTAGTTACTGGTCATGGTAAAACTGTTTTATTTATGTCATGTTACATGGACCAAAGTTTTAGTGAAGCTGCAAATTTGAATAAACACAGTTGCTCCAAGTTAATTAACTACAGTAACCAAAGGTTAAAACCCTGGTTTAGGGGAACTTATTAACTAAATTGTGATAACTGATATTTGTGTGTATCAGAACTGTTTTAAAGCAAAAATTTCTCTGTTTCCCTGTATATGTAGCGGGTACATGGGAGACACACACACACACACACACACACACACCCCACTCTAAATCTTGTGGGATAATCTGGGAGACTTTGTCTTCCAGGATTCTGAGATACCTTCCTAATGAAGACTAGAAACCCAGGAGGTATGAAAAGAAAGGAATGTATATCATTTTATAAAGATGAAAAGAATAAAGTCATTAGGCAAAACACTTCTTAAAGTTTCGATCTAGAGTGTGTCCCCCAAAAACCTCATGTGTTCAGAGGTAGGGCTTTTGGAAGGTGATTGGATTATGGGCTGTATAGCTGGCTTCCTGTTAGGATGTGGGTTCTGTCACTGGGGGCTTACCTCCATGGCAGGCCTTCCACCATGCCATTTCTGCATCTAAGCTTGACCATGAACCTGTCCTCTTTTAAGTTGTGGGTGCTGGTTATTATGTCTCAGCAGTGAAGAAAGTGACTAAGACAGTAATAGGTCCAAACCTATAAAAATGGTGATGGAACCAGGTCCAGTCCACTTGTAATCTCAACACTGGGGAGGCAGAGGCAGGAGGATCTGGGTTCAAGGCCAGTCTGAGCTACCCACTAAGTTTCAGGCCAGCCTGCCCTACATAGTGAAATCCTATCAAAGCAAGCAAACGAACAAACAGAGAAACTGGTGATGATTAAAAGGTTAATTTCTATGAGATATAAAATATGTCAAGAAAGGAACTAATCACCCTAATAAAGGACTAGGCAGAGGAATAAACAGTTCATGGGGAAAACCAAACCAAGTCACCAATAAACAAAGGAGGTCAGATTCATTATTAGTTAAAGAAGTACAAATTTTAGAAAAAGTACTCAATGTAAATAGACCATGTACCACTTTTTACTGAAGGTAATACCAAGAAAAATTACCTCATACTTTGGTGGAAATGAGAAAATAACCTTTTGGTAAAGGAAATATGGCCAATAAAAACAAATGTGGTCAGTATGTCTGTCAGTGAAATGTTGTGTGTCTGTTTACTTTGTCCTAGGAGTTGCTGCTTTTCAGGAAATCTACCCTGTAGCAGAAAATGTACTGTTTCAATTAACTGATTAACTGAATGTAGTTTGGAGTTATCTGATTGTTGTCTTTAGTCCATTTTTAAAAAGCATGAGTGTGTAACCTTTTGGCTTGCCTGAACCTCATTGAGTGGTTGTCTTGGGCTAGTATGATACACAGTGGTATTGACACACTCTGTATTGATTGTTAATTGCTTCCAGGAGGCACATGAGTACTAAACAACCTTTTTGGCTGGAAAGGATATCGAGTCAGGAGGCAGTCAGTGATACCAAGAAATTCTTATTTGATTCTGTCAAGTTCTAAACAAATGACAGGTACTAGCACAAAATTTTTGAGTCAAAATGCATGATACCTTATTCAGTGACTTTCCTAGTACTCAAGTACCAAGGTATGACTGCAGCTATTGTATATAAGTAACAACTTCCTTTTTAAAAATAGTTCTTATTACTTATTAGAGACAGTGACAAACATAAATTAGAATTTTTACCTCGTGTTCGTGAAACCAGTGGTTCTAATTCCGAAGGTGCTCATCAGAAATGTTTGATCTGATTTTTATTCTTTGTGTTTCATCCTTGAAAATAATTATTCACAAATGTATATAAGGCCATAAAGCAATGAAATGGCTAAGATGTGATTATAAAGTGAGGAATGTTTTTCTTTGGGAAGGTAGGTCTTATGAAAGTCTAGTAAAGAGATACAATCAAATTTTTCTTTGAGATGAATGCTTATTGCAACTCTATACATTCTAAAAGTTACTAAGCAACCATTTGTTTTTCTGGTATTAGTGATGTTGGGTATGTAATCATAACTGTATCATGAGCAAAAGTTATTTGATATATTTTTGTAGTTCGTATATCACAGCTACCAAATACTATTTTAAGTAAAACTTATTTTACTTATTAAATTTCTTTACGAAATAATCCTGTTTAATTAAATAAGAAAACTGACATGTCTACTTAATAACAATAAATACCTGTCTTCACAGGCACACACATGTAGGTAGGTTGAAATACTATTATTGGTAATCGTTACCTTTTACTTGCCAAGTCATACAAGTGCATGTAAGGTCTGATATATGTGGGTTTCAGTTTGATTGTGTGTGGCACGAGGTGGAGTTGGAACTGCACTGAGCCCTCCCTTACACAGACCTCCATTGTTGCTTACATAGTCTGCACTGGAGCACCAATGCAATTGGTGCAATTGGTGCAATTGAGTCATGAAAACTATAGACACATCAAAATGGTGACTGTTATAATCTTGTGAGGCTGCTTTACTAGCTGTTCAGAGTTATGGGTTAGACACATCTGTTTTCAAGCACTGCGTAGAGCTGGAGTTTCAAATTATTATCTAAGAACTGTCATTTGTATTTGAATGATGCACATTCATTTCTAGATTTCAACACTTAAGTGTTTTCCATCTTTGACTCTGAGTTTTGAGGGTGCTACAGTTAAAGAGGTTTTCAGATCTCTTATTTTAAGAATATTTTAAGTACTACATCTGTATAACAAGTAATTCTGAATTGTTCTTTTTTCTTGAAAAGTATAAAATTATGTGAATCGTTTTAAGGAATGCTGAATTTATTTTGATTGGTATTTTCTTTTTCACTGGTTTAAAATTGATTGTATAGATTTTAGGAGTTAAATAAAAATTCAGAAAACTGAAGATTTATGTCCAAATGATACTAATTTGCTTAAAATTTAAAGCTTAAGTCATTATCACATGTTTATGTGCTTCACGTTCAGCTGTTTGAAAAAGATGCAAACAGGAAATTCATGTTCTGCTTATATTATGTTGAAGCAAATTTGTTATTTTTGTTTTTTGTTGTGGTTTTGTTTATTTTGAGACATGGTCTCACTGTGTAGTTCAGGGTGACCTTGAACTCACTACGTAGCCCAGGATGGCCTTGGCCGCTCCTGGGGTTACAGGCGTGTACCACCATACTCGGTTTAAGTTTTTATTTATTTTTTATTTTTTATTTTGGTGCAGGGGATTGGAACTCAGCCTTGCACTTGTTAGGCAAGCACTCCACCACTGAGCTAAATCTCTAGCCCAACAAATTTGTTTTTTAAAGTCATAGCAGAAATGACAGTATACACATGTGCATCTTCCCTGTTAAGATTGCTTTACCTGCAACCTACAGATTTTGATATGTTGTGTTTTTACTACAGTTTGGGTCTGAGTGTTCTCTAATTGCTGTTACAATTTGTCTACTCATGATTTAGGAGTGCATTTAAAAATTTTTTAGGTGCTTGGTTTTCTTCATAGGGATATGTTTTATAATGTCTAATTTTATTTTCTTGTGTTCGAAGAATGAAATGTACGCTGTTGTTCATTTCTTGCAACTATGTGGGCTAGTTTGGTCAGTTTTTTAAATGTTTTATTTGTTTTTAAAGAATGTGGGAATACAGGTTTCTCTATGTATCCTTATCTTTTTCCTTATCTTAAGTTTCTCTATATTTATCACCAGTTCAATCCAGTGCTCCCCCAATTGTATAAATCTCTCCATTTATGCAAGCACTTTAGGTAGTCTCTCAATTTCATTTTGAAGAAAATTTCTTCTAAAGTCATCAGACTCATTACAGAGCTAGCTTCTTTGGAGTCTTACTTCCTCACCACCGTCCCTTTTTGTGATGTTGGGATTGAGCCCAGAGCCTTTGTACTGAGCTACATCTCCAGTCCTTTTTTTATTTTTTGTTTTGAGATAGTTGCCAGCTAAATTGCCCAGGCTGGGCTCAAATTCATAATCCTCTTGCCCTCAACCTCCCAAGGGCTGGAATTGCAAGCTGGCATCACTGCACCCAACCCTTTGCATCTCACTTACAGTAGATTCTCTTTTTTCCTGGATTTCATTCTCCTTTCCTGGCTTATTTTCTCAATTTTGGTGAAATTTTTCCTTTTAATAGTGTCCTAGGTGGAAAAAGTACACATAGAAGGTGAAATTTTTGAGACCTTGCTTGTCTGAAAATGACCTTTTAGTTTGAGTTCTTAAAATTGTTAGAAATAATTTCCCATATATATATATATTTTTTTCTTTTCTTTTCTGTTCCTTTTTTTTTTTTTTTGGTGCTTGGGATCAAACTCAGGGCCATGCACTTTCTGGGCATGTGCTTTACCACTGAGCTAAATCTCCAACCCCTGCCCCTCAGTTTTGTTTTGTTTTTTAATTTTTTTTTAAACCAAGAACATGTATTGGTACATGGTATACATAATGATTACATTCATCATGGTTGTTTTGCACATGTCCATGATGTATCTTGATCCCCCCACCCTTCTGTTACCCTACCCTTCCCTTTTACAGCAGGTTTATGTACATTTTTCCATTTTTTTCCCATTCTCCTTTCTTTTTGCCTTCCTTCTTTCCCCCCTTCTCCCTTTCTAGTTCTCTTAAATATGCCTTTCTTTTACATAATGCAGTGTTTTGTTTTCCTTTTGTCCCAGTGTTATTGTTGGGAATGGTGCCATCTACCGCCATGCCGAACTTATTTTGATACTTGCTTTACCTTTCAGCTCTGAAATTTTATGAAGATGTTCTTTGCCTGTGGTCCACTTGAGTAATTGTGCTGAAAACTCAGTGCCACCTTTTCATCCTTAAAATTCATGTTCTAGGAAATTCACTTGAATTCCTTTATTCTCTCTCTTCATCTTTCTGTTTTGACCGCTTGGAAATCCTGTTGTTAATTATGGAAGCTCTAGCATTATTTTCCAAATTTTTTTTTCCTCTCCTATCACTTTTGCTTCACTTTCTGAAGAAATTTTCTCATTTTATCTTCCAACTATTTAAGTGAAATTTTCGTTTGTTATTTTATTAGTCAAAAAGACTAATAAATTCTTATACGTATTCCTTTACGATGCAATATTTTTGTTGTTAGGTATAATATGTTCTCTTACCTCTCTAAAGATATTATTGAGAGTTTCTTGAAATTTTGTCTTTGCTGTGCATAATCTCTGCTCCTTCCATGTTACTTTTTTCCCCTCTTTCTTGGATGTCTCTCACATGTTGGACGTTTCCTTCAAAAGCGTAGTGGTCTTTGGATGTCCACATTTGAAGGTACCACCAGTAAGAGGTGACTGAGAGCCCCGAGCTCAAGTGTGGAGTTTATTGTGGTCTTCACCGTAAGATCTGCTGGTCTTGTTACCTAGGCAAAGCTTAGTGTCAGAGTCTAGATCTGTCCTCTTTGAATATCCAGAAGAAGGCTCAGTTAAGACTAAAGGTTCTGGCAGTGAGTTGGAAAAAAGGAGCCGCCTCTATAGTTGGTATGTAAAGTTGAATATAAGAGATCTCTTCCTTCAACCATGTCCAAACACCTTTTTAAACACTTCCTTGCTGGGTATGGATAGTAGTTGTGTCTCATTTGGGTTTTGTAGTAGCTGTGAAGAGTGAACAAATCAGTGAAGTTTAACTATTTATTGCTTTAATAGACTTTTCAACTGGTCCTGTCATTTTTATCCTCAGCTTCACCCACATTTTAGAAATTACTTACTGCTCCTATTTCTGGAGCCCTTTGTTGATTCTGAAGAGTTAATTTGTTTTTTTCTTTAACCTGAATCCTACATCGGAGTCACTTTTCTTGGAGTGCAATCTTACATGTGCTTTCTAGGTGTTGTTTGTTTTTTGTTTGGTAGAGGTGGTAGTGCTGGGGATTGAACCCAGGACTTCATGCATGGTATCACATTATACCTCTAAGCCCCTGACATCTAGTTTTTAAATTTTTATTTCTTTTTAATCCATCTCCATTTTTCTATTTCTTGTGGATTTATGCCATTTTAAAAATTACTGTAATTTTTAGTGAGATTTGGGAGTATGGTACAAAATGTGCACACTCACTAATACCATTTTTGCATAAAACTCTTAATTTTTATAATTTACACATTCATCAAAGACTTGGGTTCAAAATGTCAAAACTGTAAGACCTTATTTGTCTTTCACTTGTGTACATTTGGGTTTCTGAGGTTACATAATATGTGATACTGCAAAAGTTTATGTGTAGAAACTGATCTGAAAATCTGACTCTTCTGTTAGACATTGAGATTTTTTTTAAAAAAGACCTTATTTATTGTATCATGATTATCAAAACATTTGAGAACCTACACTCTAGAGAATCTCTTAAGTAAACTGGAACATGAGTATAACAATATAAACATATTTAACACTGCTGATCTTATCTTTACATAGGACAGTACTGTAAATTAATCCCTGTGTTCATTAAATTAAACACCTCTGTAGTTGTATGTTTTCTCTTTTGTTTTCTGTCCTAATAATTCTTTACAGGAACTGAAGTAAGCTGCTGAAAATGAATCTGCACACTGCCCATATTTTAAACTGTATGTTTTAGTCTCTGCTGATTTAAATAATGAGAAAGCAATTTAAGGGCTAGACTGTGAAAAGTGTGTGTTTTCGTTTGCAAGATGGTGAAAATTGGCACATAAGAAACCAAACACTTAGACATTACAGTGATTTGTGTCCCATAAACAGATATACAAGTTTGTCTTTGATATCAGAATTTCATTGGGAAAGGGGAACAATTAGGGGAAAAAAATGCAAAAGACTCCTTACAAGAGGGAAATAATGAAAAAGAGGTTGTGATCCACTGTGTTAGGAATCGAACACAATTCTTTAGTCTCTTTTTTTGTATTTCTTCTACTCCAGGTTTGGCCTATAATGTACACTGTAGGGCAGAGGATATGACGGCAACAGATACCTTACAGGAGTCTAATAGGTCACCCACTTAACTTTTCCAAGTTCATATTTTAAAATTTTTTTAAGTTTAAAAATTTAGTTTTGAGATGAGGCCTCTCGTTGCCCAGATTGGCCTCAGACTTCCACAGGCAAGCAATCCTTCTGCGTCAGCTGCTCAAATAGCTGGTACTACAGGCATACCCAGTTAATTCAGATTTTTATGTCCTGTTGAGAGTTTTTTTTTTTTAACTCCTAACATCAGATACATAGTATCTTTTACACACTGCTTCTCTTAACTCTCCAACACCAAATCAGTGTTGTACAATTCAGTATGATGCCTACACTTAACTAGCTGGAGTTAGCATTAAAAGTCACAAGCTCAAGGGCTCACTTTCCAAGGCCACCCTTCCTTTATCCTACAGTTGAGAATACCAGGCCCCACGTTACCTGCATGTTTTTCACTTTTGGCTACAAGGTTGGTGGCTCTCACAACCCCCTCTTCAAGTTTGATACTTTGCTGAAATGACTCACATAATTCAGAAAAATGCTTAACTTACTATTACAATTTAAAGGATATGTGCTGGGTGTGGTCATACACACTTGTAATCCCAGTACTGGGGAGACTAAGGGTCAGAAGTTTGAGTCCAGCCTGGACTACATAGTGAGACCCTGCTTCCAAAGCAATAAAAAAAATAATAAAAATAAAAAAGATAGAGATAAAGAGCCAGAGGGTACATCAAATAAGGTCTGAAGAGAGAGCCATTTCTGTGGAGTTGGAGTAAACTACCCCCCACCTTTGGGGGTGTTTTTTAGACAGGGCCGCGCTGTAGAAGTTCAGGCTGGCCTTGAACTCACTGTGTAGCCCAGTCTGGTGTGAAACTTTCGGTGATCCTGCTGCCTTGGCCTCCCAAATTCTGAGATTACAGTTGTACGCCACCACACCTGGCTCTGTACTACTATTTTGGCACAAGGATGTGATTGTCAGTTCAGAAGCTCTCTGAACCATGTTATGTTTTAATGGAGTTTTCATTACGTAGGATGACTGAATCATGCATCATTAGAGAATCCTGTGCCTAGCCCCTTACCGCTCTCTAGTAGTTGATATAGTGGGGCTGAAAGTCCAACCTTTTGCATAAGGTGTGGTCTTTGTAGTGACTAGCCCCATCCTGAAGCTATCTAGGTGCTCCTAAGCCAAAAGTCATCTCATTAACATATAAGAGAGATCCTCTTACCAATTAGTTTCAAGGGTTTTAGCAACTCTGTGTTAGGAACTGAAGACAAAAACCAAGCTTTTTTTTTTTAAACTAATCACCATTATGCCCATGGCACAAGCTTGAAAGACTGATTAATACATTTAACATGCCGTTTGTTGGATGGTTGCATCACTGAATTCCATGTTTTCTTGTATAGTCTTTTCTGGTTCATGTTGTTTCCAGCAGAACTAATCTGACTTCATAATTGCACTAATCAAAGTCACATGCAAGAGAAGGCTTTCATCTTCCAGCAGTCCATACATAGCTCTCTGTCACTGTCATCTGAATGATCTAGCTGGTCAAAAGACTGGAGAGTATAGCAATTGCAGATCTATGAGAAATGTAAGTTATTCTTTATTCTAGATATATTTAGTAAAAAATAAGAATTCTGTAAAAGTGTGACTTGGAATATGTAAAATAGTGACATGAGGAGGCTGATAGGCTTTAATTTCTCTGCTCACAGTGAAGCCCAAATTGTCTTGAGAATGGGGTAGGCAACCTCAACTCATTGTCTGTATTGACCCCTGCAATGTCATTCATTTATAATTTTAAGAGTGCCTATCCACCTTTAGAGAATGTCTTGAGAGTACTTTGTACAGAAATACTGATTCCTTTCTCCTCCAACATCTCCATTCCTACCCTTCATTAACAGTTGAAGAAGGGCTAAACCTTTGGTTTTCTGGACATTTCAAATTTCTGTGAAACTAGGGAACTTATTCCTGATACTTTTTATCCCTGTACAGTAAGTCCCTGATTTTCAAGCATTCGAGTTGCAGACTTTCACAGATATGAATGGCCCTAATACTACAAACCTTTGTAGATGTGAATGAATTGTGGAAGTAGCTCACGTGTCTGCCAGACTTTTTGTCACAGTTGTACTGCTGTGTGCTTACTTTATAGTACGATAGTGTACAATGCTCAGCCAGAGCCCAGGATGTCCAGAAGCAAAAGGAAAAGCCCTGGTGATGTGGAGGGGCCTGCTAGGAAGTACAAAGCAATATACTGTACCTTGTATATTTGTGTCAAAATGTCTAAGACTTACTTTATCGGACTTAGCAACAAATGTGACTTAACAAATGTTCTTCCAGAACAGAACTCTTTCATAAATCAGGTACTTACTGTAAATAGCCCGTATTGTCCCATAACAATTTTGAGTATTCTGTAAGGTGAAATGAAAGTATGGATCTGAAAGGAAATTGGTTTCCAGGCTCATCTGGGAAAGATTTGGATACCCTCCCCCCTAATATCTGAGAAAAAGGTTTTTCCACTTCACCTTTATCTGGGATTTTGCTTTTGGGGTTGGGGTTGGGTTTGGACCTAGTTGAATGTTCCCTGACCAGTGTCCCTCTCCATCCCACATTGTGGCTGTGGCTTTTCTGTCTTTCCTTCCTTGTAATTATTCTGGTAATAGGTATTTGCCTTCCCTTCTTGGGTGAAAGACAAGGAAAAGATTGAAGTTGACAGAGAGATGGTCAAGGACAAGCTATTTTGAGTGTTTGGTATTAGAATATAATTCCCACTACCTTTCTTCCTTCCACACTTAAAAAAAATAGTTGTTGTTGTATGCCAGAGGTACAAGCTCTCTCATGCAGAGTTGAGATTTTAATTTTCCCTTCAAGATACTCGTCTTTTTTTTTAACGAAGGAACACCAAATCTCCATATATGATTAAATATTTCTTTAACTATTGATTTTAATAAATGTAGAGTCTTTGTTTCTGTATATTTTTGGTTGTCAGTTTCTTCTCATTTCTCTCTGTTCAAGAGGATAAGCAACTTTTTTTAGTAAGTCCAATGAAGTGAGTTAGAAATATTTACTTCATTAAAGGTGATGAATTTTTTAAATTTAAAAAACGCATTATTACAAAAAACTATTTCATCTTGTAGTCATTCCGTATATCAGTTTTATACATTGAAAATCTTTAGATAACTTTTTACTTATTTTATTTATTCTTTGTTTTATTTTGGTTTTTAGAGATGGGTCTCACTAGATAACTTTTTAAGTGACAGAACTTGTCAGAAAGTAATATGTGATGTGCTCTTTTTAATGGGCTTGAAAAATAAACATAATATTAAGTGAAATAAATCAGACACGTAACCTTAAATACCACATAGTTTCTCTTATATGAGAAACCGTAAGTATAAATAAAGAGCAAAATAAAGAATAAATAATAGGAAACAAGGAAGTAGGTCTTTTGCAAGTGGGAAGGAGACCAAGAAATGGAAGGAGAGGAAAGGAGGCCAAGGGAAAGGAGACATAAAAACAATTAAAACATTTTGTACATGTACCAACTCCCCACAATGAATGTAATCACTATGTACTGCAAACTGTACAAATAAAAATAAATTTTTTAGGGCTGGGGATTTAACTCAGTAGTTAGAGCACTTGCCTCTCAAGAACAGAGCCCTGAGTTTGATCCCCAGTACCAAAAAAAAGAAAAATTTACAAAAAAAAAAAATTTTTTTAATTAAAAAAATAAATAAGTGTTTTGGGGTTGGGGATATAGCTCAGTGGTACAGCACTTGCCTAGCAAGCACAAGGCCTTGAGTCGATCCCCAGCGCCAAAATAAATAAATGTCTGTCTGACCATATGTTTATAGGTATTGAACTTTCTGGTCCCTATATACAAAATAGAAAATATAAATATTCTTTTCCGTTCTTTACTGCATGTCCAGGTGACTTCTTTATAAATTGTTTTAAATCTTAGCAGTTACTGAGTTAAAGTAGCATTTTGACTAGGGAAGAAAAGAGGTAACACTTTTTGAAACTCACCTTGACGAAATGATACTGTTGCTGGATGAATTAACACATCTTTTTTCCTACACAAATATGTGAATGATCTTTATTTTTTAAATATTTTAATTGGTGTAAGCTAGTTTTTTTTAATAAGCTAAAAATGTTATTTTTCACAGTTTCTCAAAGAGGAAAGAAATACACAGTTTAGTAGTCAATGTATTTTTTTTTATCACATTTTGAATACTTTTTATTATTCCTTCCAAAACAGACACTCCTTGAATATGCAGAGAAATGGAAAACTTCAGAAGATCCCTTACCTTTATTGGAGGTATACACAGTGGCTATCCAAAGTTTTGTTAAAGCCCGACCTTATCTTACCTCTGAATGTGAAAATGTAGCATTGGTTCTGGAACGCTTGGCATTGTGAGTAGACTTTTGAGTAAATAAACTATATTTAGCTGATTCAAAACAAAACAAAACTTTTTGTCTCAGGTTATAATGATAATTTAATTTTAAATAGGTTAGTTATATGGAATCTACTAATAGAATCATTGATTCTGTTTTAGTTTGAATGTTAATTTTCTTATCTTACCAACTTTTTGTTTTGTAGAAGCTGTGTTGAACTTTTATTGTGTCTGCCTGTTGAGTTATCAAATAAACAGTGGGAACAATTTCAGACACTGGTACAGGTAAGAATATTTACCCATTAGATTTAACATGGGTATATCTTAGTTTAGATTTCTTCATTCTTAAAAAATAGACTAAATTTTAAAATTTCTAAATAATGACAAATTATCAGTTGCTGCTGTCATCAATATTGGTGCCTTGCATTTCTATAGTAGATGCTTAATAAATGAATATACACATTTAGGTAAATTGGTTGAATATTTTACAGTTCCTTGGGATCAGATGTTTTGTCAGAGCAATAAGGGAAGATGAGAAAATGCCCTAGTTTTGTTGTTTTGTTTTGCTTTGGTTTGGTTTGGTTTGGTTGGGGGGAGGTTAAGGGAATTTTTAATATACACCAACTAATTTCTTATAGTGATTTGAAAAAGTACAAGAACATATGAACAAATCACTACAAGAAATTACTTGATGAACATGTTGACAAATATTAAATGTCTTATCTGAACATTAAAACAAATATAAAACACAAAAATTCCAATGTTAACACTAATCTTCCATGCTTAATTTGGACTTAGATTTGGGGGAGGTGCTGGGAGTTGAACTCAGGCCTTGTGCTTGCTAGGCAAGTGCTCTCTACCAATGAGCTTTCAAATCCCCAACCCCTGGATTCAGATATTGAGTATTTCATAGAAGCTTTCAAAGTTTCGTCAATTCTTTCATTCATTTCTTATGTTTATTAATTATTCTTTACCAAAACCTTAAATGAAATTTAAAAAGCTGATGTTGGGAGTATTGTTTCTTTTTTTGAATGCCCTCATTTGGATCTGTAAACAGCTTAATTGCTGAAATCTGTAGTAGGCTTCCTAAGAATTTTCTGTATCTTTTTTAATGGTTATGAAAACTTTCTCGGGCTAGGTATGTTTTCCCCATTTTAAAGTTGAAGAAATTAAGGCTTAAACTCTAAAATATTTATCTGCTCCAATTTATGCAGGTAATATAGAGTAATTGCTTGAACCAGGGCTCTTTATTCAGAGTCCATGCTTTTCCTCCACATCTGAAAACACATGCTTTATCTTGTATTTTTCTGCTTCTGTATGATACAACACAATTTAGTATTTAATATGTAGTATGTTTTGGAATATTAAGAATGTTAAGTTTTAAGCACTAGATTATGCTGGTTATATTACTGCTTCAAGTGAATTTTGATCAGTGGGGTAGTTTCAAATTGTATAGTTCTCTGTTTCCCTAGCCAGCATTCTGTTTTGTTTTGTTTTGGTTTGGTTTTTTTTGGATGCTGGGGCTTGAACTCAGGGCTTTGGGCTTGGTATGCAAGTGCTCTACCATTTCTTGCCAGCATTCTTAAAATTTTTTATTGACCTTAAGTTTCTCTGTAAGGAATATTTTAAAGATTAGTCTTAAATTTCAGAAGCATGTGAAATAACCTTTAGTAAGCAGAAATATCCAGTTTTTCTGCTTTAATATTGAACATTAAAAATCTATGTCCAGTGCAGTATCCTTGGAATTACATATCATATGTAACACCACAGGATTCCAAGCGTCTTAAATATAGTAGATGCCTAACAACTATTTGTTGACATGAAAGTGCCTTGTCTTGTCACACTGCCACTGACTTTTTGATCTTGCAGTTTCTAGTTTAGCATATTAATAACTTGTGTTTAGCCTGCTCTCTCTGTAAGTGTTTATTTTTAGGTAAATTATTATTTCATAGCTTTTCACTGCTTGGCATTCAGATACACCCCGCCATTGAATCAATTAAATATGTCGTTTATTTACAAATACAGAACTGAATGCCACAACCTATTGATTTTGTTTGCCAACATAAGGTAAACTTCTAAACTTTCACTTTTGAAGTAAAAACACTAGTTGGTATTTTTTCAATGTAGGTCAATAAGGAAATAACTTTTTTGGGCTGTGGTTGAAATCAAACCCAGCCTTGTACATGATAGGCAAGGTCTTTATCACTCAGCTACAACTCAGTGCCAGGAAGTAACTTTTAAATCCCTGTACATTCAGCTGCTGCTCAAAGAAAATTTCTTTAAGTACTTGAACTTTGTTGGAACAGCAAGATTTTTATGGCTTTGAGAAGTAGTCTTTTTATTTGAACACAATATGCAGCTTTAAGAGTTTCTGTGACACTTTGCTCTCTTTTTACCATTTTTCCAAGGTTAGTTTATATCTGCTTAGTAACTTTATTTTCCTTGTGTTTTAACTATTTAATCATTTCTTTATTTTCCCAGTAGAGATTAAGCCCTATAAAGGCAGGAACTAATTACTGTCTTCTTCAGTACTTTGCTTATAGAGATTCTCAGTTAGCATTTGAGAATTAGCGCATTGGTCTCTCACAGATTGAAGAGTATTCCAGTTGCATAAGCACTTGAGAACAATTAGTAAACAAGGTTCAGTATCACTTATAATATGAAATTATAAAGACTATGTAGTGAATAAATGAAAAATTATGGATTTCATTTTATTCTCGTAAATCCCTTTTATTGGAATTTATGTAAGTTGTCACTTAGGCCATGATGCAAATCTTAAAGGTCTTTTATGCTTGTAGATAACCTGATGGCTTCCCAGAGAAACTATTTTTCATTTAGATTTTGAAAAAAAATTATATAAACTTATTTCTATAAGTATAATTATTTAAGTCTTAACAACTGGTTAATTTATTATCTTTGAGATTCATCTTTAAATATCAAAAGGAATTCAGCATTTTTGTAATGTGACATAACTTTCTTAAAATACTATTTTTCAGAGTTTCATATTATACTTAAAATTTAATAAGCTTGCTTTAAAAATCTGTTGTAATTCTTTGGATGTTCATTTAATATTTATAGGTAGCTCATGAAAAGCTGATGGAGAATGGCAGCTGTGAATTGCATTTTTTAGCTACTCTGGCTCAAGAGACTGGGGTGTGGAAAAACCCGGTACTGTGCACTATTCTTTCCCAGGAACCATTGGATAAAGATAAAGGTAAATTTCCTAAAGAAAGAGGGGGGAGGAAAAAAGAATCATTAGACTAGAAAAATTAAGTATTTAAAGTTGTTTAGATGTAACTCATGTCAAGTTATCCCAAAGAAGGTCCATTTAAGTCAGTTTCACCAGAGGTACTTGAAGCCCTTCACCTTTATTTGGGAGAAGATGTATTTGTAGGATTGTTAACCAGGTGTTGTGGCTCAAGCCTATAATCCCAGCTTTCAAGAAGCTGAGGCAGGAGGATTGCCATGAATTTGAGCCACCTGGAAAAAAAAGATTGTAGAGTTTTAGAGTAATAGACAACTGGAATTTTTCCTTAATGTCTTTTGAACAGAAGAGTTGCTTCTGTAAAGTCTTTATAGGTGACAGTCCAGCTCACATTTGGTAATAAATTTATTTGACAGATAGGAAAGCAGAAATGGGGTAGTTAAGTGGTTTTCCTCAAAATATAAGTCACTGCTAGAACTCTCTTGCGCTAAGATTAGTACTCTTTCTCAGTTTATTGCTCAGTCTCATATTGTGCCTTGTTATATGAGCTCAGGCAGTAAAGATCTCAGTTAAACTCTGTCATTCTCTTGGAAGTAGACAGCTAAATCGCTAATATATATAACCATTTAGATTTTAAGCTGTGTATATTGTGAAGAAAAAGCAGAGTTGTCTACTTTTCTTGAGATTATTTTGGAAAGTATCCCCAGATTTCATCCTAACTTTTCCCCAAGTATTCAAATGGAGAAGTGAATACGAAAAAATTAGTATTTCCAGTGGAAAAAGACATATATTTACCACTCTCTGCTTCTTCCATTACTTATTGTTGCTTTTCTTGCTGACCAACGGTGAACTCTAGGTGATTTTACTGTGTGACAGCAGTAATGAAGGCCATAAGAAGGGGGTATTTATCATTTCAGAAGTTTTTTTTTTAATCCCGTTCCTTAGGCGCGCCTCTGGTACTGTGATAATTAACAAAAGCTTTCCCGACCCATCCTTGAACTTTTCTCCAGGCCAGTTGTTCTATCCTTTTCTTCTTGGTCATATTCCTGATAGTTCTGTCAGTGTTACCTGTTTCTTAGTTCTCACAAGAAGTTTATTTTTAGTATCACCATTCTTTGTGGATATCTACAGATTAGCAGTAAGGTTCTCAGGACCTTTGAGGGATGGAAAACAGATCATCATTTAAAAATACTAATAATTATAGTAAATTTAAAAGTTAAAAATCTTAGATTTTTTGCCTTTGACATATTAAATTTAATTTAATAGATTAACATCAATATGGTTCGTTTCTAGCATCAAATTATACCTTCTAATCTTCTCAACTTTTGGAAGCATTGGATATGAGACATTCATTAGTAGTAATATCTAGTTTTATCATGTTTTTTTTTAGAGTTTGGAAAATGCTTTTATGTTCATGGTTTAATTTAACCTTCACAGTGATCCTATGGTAAAGGTAGGATCTTTATTGTTCCTTTTCCCTATTTTATGGATGACAAAGTAGAGGCTTAAAAATATTAGTCTTGGGTTGAGGATTATTTAGCTCAAGTGGTAGAGCACTTGCCTAGCAAGTGCAAGGCCCCAGGTTCAATCCCCAGCACCAAAAAAACAAAAATTAGTCTTGTTGAGTGTAGTGGCACATCTTTGTGATTCCAGAACTCTGGAGGCTGAGGTGGAAGGATCACAAGTACAGCCTGGGCAGTTCAGTGACTTAGCAAGACCCTGTCTCAAAATTTAAAAAAATTAAAAATAAATTGGGGATGTAGCTCAGTGTTAAGGCTGTGAGTTCAGTTCCCAGTACCATAGCAAAACAAAACAAACAAAAACCCCACAGCTTTTCTGTATCCATTGCTAATGATGAGAGACAGACCCAGGAATCAAAGTCAGATCTGCAATTTCCCTCAATTTAGTATTAATGCCCTGTTGCACCTAGCCTAGTAAAATTGACCTAAGCTAAGTAGAGAATTAGCTTCTTTTTTCTCTTGTCAGCTTCTAAATACCATTTTGCCAAATTTACATATTATGTAAATGCAGGAAAAAGGAACCTTCACTTTATCGGAGATACTTTAAAAGACAGTTTCCTTCCTTGTTTGAACGTGCTTAATATACCTCTTAACAGACGTCCTTGCCGATTTCTTTACTGCTTTTTTCTTGATCTTCACCTGATACGTTCACTGGAATAATTTGGACTATGAAGCCCGGAGGAGTTTCTGAAAAGCAGACTGATTATAGTAGGTAGCCAGATTCTGATGCAGGTTATGAAGCAACCAGAGAGATAATACGTGACTTGAGAGAGTTTGCAGCCATAATTTTTACTTCATTTTCTGTTATTTAGAATGTTTTTTTGAATAACCACATGAACCAAAAGTATGTGTTTATTTCCTTCTTTGGAAAAATTTGAAGATATTAACTTTTTGTGCATACATACTAATTTGTTTATGTTTTCAAATCTGGGGGATCAAAGATGAGGCATATTTAACTTTATATGCTATATCTAACCCGTTGATTTAACTTCATTTAATCTATATCAAGTTTGCAAATTAGAGTAACATCTCGGAATAATGAGTATACTTCTTAAGACTACTCATTAGTTTATAGTGAGGCCTTTGAAATTTTGATGCAGCATTTAAACATTTAATCCATCAGGAATTTTTTTTAAATGATTAAATTTGGACCTACTAAATCGTATCTGTCTTATCTATTTATTTGGTTTTTGTCTATTTGTTTGTTTGTTTTTTGAGACAGGGTCTTGCTGTGTATTTCAGGCTGACCTTCAGCTCGCTATGTAGCTCAGGCTGGCTCGAACTCACAGCAGTCCTCCTGCGTTAGCCTCCCAAGTGCTGGGATTATTGCCATGCACCACCACATCCACCTAAATCCTCTCTAAACCAAAAGAATGATCTTTGATTTGGAAGAGTAAGGGTAGACAGGACAGAAATGCTGGTTTAACTTTGAGGTTTTAGCATCCTAGAATAAGGTAACTCTAGTAACTAAACCAATGTAAGTAAATGGCTTTGAATATCAAGGGATGTTTGTGTCTTAACATATTACTTGTGCCTCTTATTACTTGTGTCATAATTTCTGGATTGGAAAGGTACTTAATGCTCAGTTTTTGTCACTCAGTTCTAACCCCCACCCCTCAAACATCACTGAAAAACAAAATCATATAAATACTCTTAGAGAATGGTAACTATGTAGTTTAGTCCCTTCTTAGCCTATTAGAAAATCTTCATTGTAAAAACTGCATTTGTGAAGTTCCATCTGTTGGATCTAGTGCCACTCCTAAAGCTGTAGCAAATAAAGTATAAATCCCTTTTTTACTCAGGAACAATTGAGATTTTTTAAAGAATACCATTATATCCGTGCTTAGTTGTCTTTTTTTAATGTAGACAGAAAAACCTTCCTGGTGTGGCATCATTTTCAATCTACAATCATGATTCCTTGTGTCTAAGTGCATTTTATATCCGTTCTTGTTTTTTCATGTGCAATTCTCAACCCTTAATCTTTATCCTAAATATGACTTGGTGAGCTTTATATCAGTTATCCCTCCATCTTATTCATCCTAATAGTTTCTACTTTAGTATGACCTACAATGACATTACCTTTTTGAGTAAACATATCATTCTCACAACTCAGTGAGGTAACTAAAATCACACACATTTTTTTTAAAGACTATTCTTAAATTATATTTTTTCATTTAATTTCACTGTATTCCATCTATTCTTTCTCCTGAGTTTGTCAAGATCCTTGTGAATCCTGTATCATTCAAGGTTTTTGTCCTTCCCATTTCCTTTTATTAGTAGGCCTCATTAAAGAAAGATACCTTCTTGGCCTCTGGGTCCATGATTATAACCATAAAAAGATTGTGTCTAGAAACAAGCCCTTGATACTTAAACCTTCCTACTTTGCCTTCAGTTTTTTTTTTATCTATACACTTTTATTACTGTTATTTTAGCAAAAACACCTATTTATGTTTTCTTAATATCTGGCCCACAGCTGACCTTTTTTTTCTATAAATATTTGATGGAAATCAGTAACCAGTGGCTGGTTAGAGTTCTTTTAAGTAAGGATGTTCAGTAGTATTGAAGTTAGTTTGATGTAATGTATCATTCTTCAGTTAAACCTTTTATTTTGGAATAGATTTAGATTTATGGAATAATTGTGAAGTCGTTCCATATACCCCACACTCAGTTTCCACTATTATTAACATCTTAACATTAGTATGGTACATTTGTCACAATCACTATTGATACTTTGTTATTAACTAAAGCCCATACTTTGTTCAGATTGCCTTAGTTTTTACCTAATGTCCTTTTTCTGTTCCAGGATCCCATCCAGGATACCACATTACATTTAGTCGTCATGTCTTCTTAGGCTCCTCTTGGCTGTGACAGTTTTTCAGACTTTCCTTGTTTTTGATGACCTTGAGAGTTTTGAGCAGTACTGGTCAGGTATTTTGTAGGATGTCCCCAATTGGGATTTGTCTGATGTTGTTAATTATGATTAGACTGGGGTTATGAGTTTTTGGGAAGAATACCACAGAGGTAACATGCCTTTATTATCACATCATGTTAAGGCTACACACTATCAGCATGAGTTATCCCTGTTGATGTGAACCATTACCACCTAGCTAAGCTATCGTGTGTCAGGTTTCTCCAGTGTAAAGTTACTCCCCTACCTGTTCAATGCTGTATTCTTTGAAGAAAGTTACTATGCGCAGCCCACCCTTAGGAGGGAGAAGTTGTGTTTCACCTTCCTGAAGAAGCAATATCTACATCAGTAATTTAGAATTGTATACAGATTTTTCTGTTCTTCCCCATTTACTTATTTATTTATATTGATACAGATTTGTGGATATTTATTTTCCAGTTTGGTCATAATCCAACACTACTTGATTTGTGCTCAGATTATTCCAGCTTTGGCCATTGGGAGGTCCTTCAGGTGATACCTGTATCTCATTGACATAACCACATCATCATGGGTTTTGTGGTTCTTGTTTGAGCTACTTCCTAGCTTTCTGGCCATTATAAGATGCTCCAGACCCAACTTGCATATTTCTTGGCCCAGCTGTAAGGTCAGGGTTTTTCCAAGGAGCACTGCTTTCTTTTCTTGGAGGATGGTATTGGAAACCAAGGTGTGATTACTGGATATGCTTGTTGCTAGTGCATTGTCAGTTCTTCTAAGTCCTCTCAGTGGACAGAGCAAAGAAATGTGTGTGTGTACTACCTTGTGTACGTATACACAGATCTATAAATATTTTATAGTAACCATCCCTATCTATCTTAACTAAACGTGAATTCATACTGATGTGTCCAGCTCTATAATCCATGACCACCAGAATCATTCTAGTTTCTTCCCCTTGCTTATCTGTAGCCTCCAACTTCAATAGGCCATACCATTGGAAATCATGTATGTATCTTTTTTAGACGGGCATCTCTCACCATTGGCCATCCATTCAATTTTCGTGACTTGAGGTAATATGTACTCTGTGGGAAATAGCTTTACCAATATAAGTCAAATTTTGGCCTTTATTCTTTCAGACTTCAGTCATTTCCAAAGTTAATTAGGTTACCCATGTTATCTCCCCATCCCTTTCAATGAGGTTTTTTTCATATACTTGTAATAAAGTTAGATTCTTTTGTTACATTCTGCATTCCATCCTGGATTATCCTGATTTCCTGATTTTTAAAAATTTGCATACCTTAAAATTCCCTCTGTTCTGTAAGTGTCCTTGGTTTTGATGAATACCCAGGGGTGCATACATCTATCTGCCCACCATTACAATATCATAAAGAATAGTTTCACTGCCCTGAACATATCATCTGTGTTTCACTTACTCTACCTTTTCTCAAACACCTGACAACTAATTTATATGCTGTCTCTATAGTATTTTCTTTTCCAGAATGTCATGTAATTATAGCCTTTTCATTCTGTCTTCTTTTATGTGGTAGTATACATTTAGCATGCATCCATATCTTCATGTTGCTTAATAGTTTATTCCTTTTTATTGCTGGGTAAAGCTTTATTATATGGTTATAACATAGTTTACCTGTTTACCTATTAAGACATCTTGTTGCTACCATTTTTTGTGATTTTGGTAAAGCTGCTATAAATATTTGCATACAGGTTTTTGTATGCGTGTAATTTTTCACATCAGCAGGTAAATACCCAGTATACTTACAATATGATAAGACTATGTTTAGCTTTCTAAGAAACTACCTAACTCTTCTGAGGCACCTGTTATTTTGTATTCTCATCAGCAGTGAATGATACTTCCAGCAGTTGATATTGTCTGTTTTTACTCTTTTAGCCACTCTAATAGGCTTACTGTGATGCCAGATTGTTTTAATTTGTATTTCTTTAGTGACAAATGATGTTGAAATCTTTTTATATGCATATGTATATCTTTGGTGAAGTATCTGTTCAGATATTTTTGCAGGCTTTTTAGTTGGGTTGTTTTATTACCAGGTTTTGCCAGTTGTTTGTATATTTTGGATATAAGTCCTTTACATGGGTGTTTTGGAGATCTCTTCTTTCACTCTGGCTTTTCCATTTTCCTAACAATGAGCTACAGAACAGAAGCTCCACACTTTTTACTAAAAGTCTAGCTTTTCAAATTTTACTTTTATGAACTATAATTTTATTGTTCTATCTAAAAACTCCACCAAATTCAACAACATATAGATTTTTTCATTTTTTAATGTTTTACAGTTTTAAATTTTACATTTGAGTGCAGTCTATTTTGATATATTTTCTGTGAAAAGTGTGACCTAATTTTTGTTTAAGAACTGTTTTTTTTTTTTTTTTTTGGTGCTGGGGATCGAACTCAGGGCCTTGTGTTTGCAAGGCAAGCACTCTAACCACTGAGCTAAATCTCCAGCCCCTAAGAACTATATCTTGGCTCATACTAGTCACAGTTATTTTTTCTGAACAACCATAAGGTATTTTTTAAATATAATTAAATTTTAGACTCATCCAGAATTACATCTGTTTTTCATTCTACAGTTTTGCAAATGTACCATCAGCCTCATTTTGAAATCTGTATTTTATTATCTGTCTGTACTTACTGTCTTGTTTGGGCTGTTCTTTTAAATCTAAAACTTATCAGAACCATCATAAGAAAAGAATTCTCTTTTTTTCTGCCACCATAAGTAACACATTTCCCACCTCTCCCAGTTTTAATGTTCTCAGCATTTTTATTATGCTAGGGTTTTGGTTTTGAGTTTCAGCTTTACTAGCATTTTGCATATTGTTAGTACCAGGTCTTCACACAGTCACGCTGAATTCTTTAGACATTTTCTTTTCTACTTCTTTATTGGGATAACTCACAGTTGCATAAATTGCATTTTTTTTTCAACTTGCCAGTTCTTTCTTGAATCTTGAGCACTGAAGCTCCCAATCCCATAATTTCCAGAGGGAAATTTCTATAGGTTAAAGCTTGTCCAAATATTGCTTCTACCTGTTGGTGTCATGAATAGCACCGCTATAATCATGAAAGTACAAATACCTTTTTAAGAACATGCTTTCGACTCTTTTGGATACTCAGAAATGGGATATCCAAATGGGATCATATGGTGGTTATATTTTTAATTTTTGAGGAACTGCTATACTGTTTTCTGAAGAGATTGTACCATTTTACAGTTTGATTAAGAATATACAAGGTTCCAATCTCTCCACATCTTCATCAACGCTGTTCTAATGAGTATGAAATGATGTTTCATTGTGGTTTGAATTGCAGATCTTTGATGATTTGTGATGTTTTATGTGCTTATTGATCATTTATGTATCATCTTTTGATAGTTATCTATAGCCCATTTTTAATTGGATTCTCTTCTTTATGAGTTGCAAGAGTTCCCTATATAGTCTGAATATTAACTCCCTATCAGATAAATGATTTGCAGATACTTTCTCTCATTCTCTAGGTTGCCTTTTCACTCTTGATTGTATCAAAAGGGCAGACGTAAATTGAATATAGCCTCACTTGTTTGTTTTTGCTTTTGTTGTCTGTACCTTTGGTTGCCATAACCAAGAAATCATTTAGAACCCCAGCATTATAAAGTTTTTTCTCTATGATTTCTTCTAGGAGTGTAATAATTTGGGTCTTACATTTTGGTCTTTAATCCATTTTGAGTTATACTTTGTATATGGTGTAAGGTAAGGATCCAACTTCATTCTTTTGCATGTAGACAGCGAGTTTTTCTAGGACCATTTGTTGATGTCCTTTTTTTCCTTTGGGTTGTCTTAGCACCATTTTTGAAAATCAAATATGCTAGAGTTTCTTTCAGGACTGTATTCTATTGCATGGTCTATATGTCTATTTTTATGCTAGTATCCCATTGATTTGATTACTCTAGCTTTATAAGATTACAATCAGGAAGTATGGTGGCTTCAGCTTTGTTGTGTGTTAAATTATTTTGGTTATTCAGGGTTCCTTGTGATGGCATTCAATTTTAGGATGATTTTTTTCTGTTTCTGTGAACACTACCATTGAGATTTTAATAGAGATTATGTTCAATCTGTAGATTGTGTAGTATGGTTACTTTAACATTAATTTTTCCAATTCATGAACACAGGATGTCTTCCCAATTGTTTCTGTCATCTTTACTTTCTTTCAGCATTGTTTTATAGTCCTCAGTATAGAAGTCTTTGAATCTCCTTGGTCAGTTTTATTTCTAAGTACCTTATTATTTTGGGTACTATTGTAAAGGGGATTATTTTCTTAATTTCCTTTGCGAATATTTTGTTGGTAGTACACACTTAGAATTTGTGTAGTGGTTCATTTTTCACGAAAATTCAACTTATAAATTATAATTTACTTAAAAGTAATTATCTATAACATAGGAACTAATTTTTGTGTGTTGATTTCTATATCCTGCAACTTTATTAGATTTACTAGTTCTAGTAGGTTTTTTGGTGGAAATTTTAGGGGTTTCTACACATAAGATCATGTCATCTCCTGAAAGAGATGATTTTTTTGTTTCATCCCCTATTTTCTTTTTCTTGCCTAATTGCTGGATCGTTTCTAAGAGAAAAAACTCTTTACTAAGTGATGCAGGCCTATTGAAAGCAAGCGAAAGCCACTGGAAGGTTTTAAAAAGACAGAAGACAATCAAGTATGCACTTTTAAAACCAAATACCCTGGTTTCTTGTGGAGAAGTGATAGTAAGAGTTGATACAGAAGAATAGCACACCACTGCAAGGTTGGGTCATGGTGGTAGGAGATGGAAATGGAGAAAAAGTAGAGACAGGTATTTCCAATGGCAGAACTAGCTAAGGCAGTGGTGTCTAGCCTATAGCATGTGTGCCACAGTGGGCTTTTTATCACTGAAAGTTCTAAAAGCTTCTCCATCACTGGGCTAATGGATTGCATGCATGGATGATGTATAAGAGGAAAGCGTTCTTAAGGCCAGCTCTTCAAGTTGGTAGTTTAAGTACAACTAAATAGATGGAGACCTGGAAATGACATAAACTGTGGTGTAGAGATTTTTTGTATACTTGTGATACTCTTGTGAAACAGCAAGGTAGAGATGCTGCACAGGCATCTTAAAGTTAATTATCTTCAATGTAGGGACTAATGCTTTCTTATTTAGTATTATGAAAGTGGCATTTTATGGAAAGAGGGCTATTTTCACTTTCTCAGACTGGCTGAAGATCATGTATACTTCAGTGCTACTCTATATCATCCAGCTCTGTTGACAGACTTGAATAGGTAGTTAGTATCTAACTACTGATGGTCATAAAAAACTTAAGTCTGAAAAACAATAAAGCAGGTAGTTCTTTTATAAAGAAAACATGTCCTAGGTTGTAGGGCATAATGAAAGATGCAGTGGAATGGGAAAAAAAAAATCAGTGAAAGAAAATTGGAGACAGAAAGGGAGAAAGGGAGAGATGTGAGTTTTCAGTGGAACTGATTGGAGTGTATTATAGGTTTCTTTTGATTCATTTGACTCAGGAGGTTCAGAATATGTAAGTACCTCTTAAAGGCTAAAGCTACTTCACAACTCTTTACTACTGTGAAGTATTCTAATTAGAGTAGAGGCAGTAGTCATGTAGACTTTTCTGGGGTCTCACACTGTATAAAGCTAGCAGTCAGAAGCCCAGTGTCCTAATCCTGGTTCTATCATTAGATGGCTTTATGACTTTTGGCAGTCACTTGTTTTTTGTGAGCCTCATTGACTCATCTGCCAAATGATGGAGTTGGACAAATCATCTATAAAGTTCTTTCTCTATAATCCATATTTTTTTGAGATCTATTGTAGCCTGAGGCAGTGACTGCCTATCATTAAAAAACAAATACCTATGGTTTTGAAACTTTTAACATTAATATGTGTTCTTTCAACAAGTGATTTAGCTCAGACATTTGCAGTTTGTCCTTCTAACTTACGTGCTGCTACTGAGATTTATAGGAACTATTCACAGTGCCTTTCAGAAGTGCATCATTTTGTTAGATATTTGCTGCCTTTAAAATTTGTTTGCCATAATCTTTCAGATTCTATTAATTATGGGGTTTTTTTTGGTTTTTTGGGGGGGTGGTTTTTGGTGCTGGGGATCAAACTCAGGGCCTTGTGCTTGCTAGGCAGGCACTCTAACCACTGAGCTAAATCCCCAATCCCTAATTATGAGTTTTTGTGAGAGTATTGAAATAATTCCTTGAGAGACTTGTTTCCTTTTGAGAGAATTAGGAAACTAAATTTTTTTAAAATGTCAACTACTTACTTATAGTCCAAATTACCTTAAGTTTCTCTTAAATCTTTAATGTAAAATCTTCCCAGATTTTGCTTTGATAGTAAACTGAACTGTGAAAAGATATTTGCAATATAATTTTCAGTGTTGGTCAGATTTTTCTCACCATAACCAAGACCCGAGAAAGTCACCTTAGAGGAAGAAAGATTTATTTTGGCTCACTGTTTCAGAGGTTTCAGTCCATGATCAGCTAGCTCCAAGGTAGAAAAATCATGGTGGAGAGCATTATAAAGGAGAGCTGCTGCCCCCCCCGCCCCCGGCCAATGCAGGAAAAGGCCCAAGAAAAGATAATACCCCTCAAAGGCACATCCTCAGGGACCTATTTCCAACTAGACCCTACTTCCTAATAGCACATTTTGCTACGAACTCATCCATGAGTTAATCCATTGATGGGCTAGTATCCTCACAAACCAGTCACCTCTAGATACTACTTAGTCCATTCAAGATGAGATCAGGATTCACCATCACATCATCCTGTAATAGGCCCATGTGGTAATGAAAAAGTAATGCCATTTCTGATACCTTAGTAAGATAGCAGTATCAGAATCGTACACATTTATTTATGTATGTTCAGTCTTTATAATTTTTTTTTAGATTTAGTCTAAAGAGCAAAGGTCAGTAGGCACAGAGGCCTAGCCTCAAGAAAAGGGTAAAATTTGGGATCCTGTTTTACATTATTTATAGATTCATGGTTGTAATACTGAGAAGCTATGATCATAGTACATCATACTGATGCAAAATATAGTTAGATGTAAAAATAAAAGTGCTAGAAAAGAGCCTGGGATATTTATTTAAAGAAAGAAAGAGCTATCTCTCATTTTTCGTCTTCTAATCCATAAACTATTAGATGTATCTTCTAGTCTGTTCAGAAGTAGGGAAAGTAATGCTTTATGAGGCATTTTATATTTTATTACTAAAATCTTTTCAGAGGTTTCAGGGTAATTATCAACAAATAAATGTTTAAAAATGATTTCCATCCTAATAAAGAAAACTTAGGAAGAAGCTTAAATTTGAAATTGGTAAAGCTTAAATTCGAAATTGTTAAAATTTGAATTTTCTTTCATAAATAGAAAAAATAAAAATTAATTCCTATTTGTAGATGACCAGAAAAGCACTAGGAAATGCACAGATTTGAACCAAATAAAAATTTATTGTACTTAAATGTCTTAGATATATATTGAGGTGTATTGAATGGTATTTTTTTGTTTTGTTTTGTTTTGTTTTTGGTGGTGCCGGGGATCGAACTCAGGCCCTTGTGCTTACAAGGCAAGCACTCTAATCACTGAGCTAAATCCCCAGCCCCCAAATAATGGAATTTTTTTTTTTTTTTTTTTTTTTTTTTTTTTGTGGTGCCGGGGATCGAACTCAGGCCCTTGTGCTTGCAAGGCAAGCACTCTAATCACTGAGCTAAATCCCCAGCCCCTTGAATGGTATTTTTAAAATGACAACACAAACTCCACAGTTTTAAGGGAGCTGTCCTTTGGCAAACTTTTCCCTCATATTTATTTTTCTGTAGATATTTTAATTCATTCTAAAACATCTAGTTAAAAAACAATAATCTTAGTTGAATTTCTTTATCTAGAATATCCACATATCCTTCATGACTGCTTATATAATTGTGTAATGCCCTAGCATTACAGATTTTAAGATGCTGACCCATATTGTTCAAAAATAACTGATGTAGGAAGAATAATTTAGTATCATTTTAATAACTATTAGAATTTAATGCAGAAGTATTTTTATCATCAAGTAGTATATTTGCCTCATTCCAAGTAATACTTTTAAGGGGCAAAAATTCAATGTACCTTTAAAAAGTTAGCAATATACCTTTTCTTGTTTATAGGTTAATATTTTGTGATAGCCTTATTGGAAGTGGTAGAAAATGGGAAAAAAAATATTTTAGTTCCTGTATTTAAAAAAAATTCCTCATAAGTATGTGTATTGCAAATGAATTATTACCTAATGTTAATAATCTATTATGTCTTGTTTTTTAAAGTGAATGAATTTTTAGCTTTTGAGGGTCCCATCTTGTTGGATATGAGAATTAAACATCTAATCAAAACAAATCAGTTAAGTCAAGCAACTGCTCTAGCAAAGCTGTGTTCTGATCATCCAGAGATTGGTACAAAAGGTAGTTTTAAGCAGACTTACCTTGTCTGTCTTTGCACATCATCACCAAATGAGAAGTTAATCGAAGAGGTAAGTATATTTTTTGTTAGTAATTTTTTTTAAACAGAGAGATTAATTTTAATTAGATTAGAATGTTTTTGAGTTCCCTTTCTCGTAAATAGTTAAGGGAGCATTGTCAGTCTTACAGTTTTGGTATGTTCCTGGCTGGTGGCAACTTGATTCTAAGCAGCTTTAAGAATTACATATAAACTGATTGCACTTGGCTTCCATTTTTTTAAAATGTGAACTTTTAAATGCTTTAATTAAATTAAGGGAAGGATGTTGGTAGCCCAGCAGTTTAGTAGAATATTTATATTTGACATTATTTTGGCCATAACTTCAATTTTATCGACATCAACACTTTGATATCTTTTTAAATAGCTAATTTAAGTCACCAAGGCCCACCTGGTATATCTGCCCCACAATGCCCAAGTTATTACCCACTTCAGAAGGATATGCTTGGCACGCACTTTCTCAGTCTCTCTCTCTCTCCCTCCCTCCCTCTCTGTTTCTTTCGTTCATTTATTTTTGCCCGATTCTTGTTAAGCATTTGGGTTTTTAACCTATTCCTTTGAACCTAATGGGAATAAACCTTGTTAGAAGTCAGCCAAGGCCTGGGTCGATGGTCCTTCTGAGAAATCCTTGTCCAAGTGAGCCAGTAGGCAAGGGATTGACTATTTTAGAGGATCGTGTCAGTGTGATAGAAGCAGCAGCTGTACCTAGATGTCAGATGAATAGAGCTGGGAGAGATGGATCATCTGGCTTCTTTGGAAGGAATGGACTTTGGCTTGGATTCTTGACATAGGTGGTAAAATAAATTTGGCTGTGTTTACTTAGATCCAGTATTTTCTTTGGTTTATCTTTAAAATAAATTTGAAGGAAAATCCTTTCTCAACTTTCTCTAATCATCATTTTCTCATTTAATACTTCCTTAGGTAATATATTAAGTTTGGAATTTGGTATAAGCTTTCTTACATTTTTTTGTTGCATATACACATATTTTTATACATTGAAAACCACACAGACATACCCTGACAGCAAGTCACTTTCCTCTTTCTTATTGACATCTTTTCATTCCATGCCATATAGATCAACCTCATTCTTTTTCCGATGGCTGCGTAATTCCACGTTATGGATTTGTAATTATTTTTAACCAGACTGGTGGACATTTAGATTGTTGTCTTGAGCATGCATTCTTATATCCTTGTTGGTAGTATACTGGTAGAGTAAATTTACAGAAGTGGAATTGCTAGATGAAAGAATCTATGTATTTCAAGTGGGCTAGGGATAGACTATGTGCTCCCAAAAAATAGTATATGAAATTTCTTCTTTCCTAACACTAGAAATTAGTCCTTTTAGGTATTTGCTAGTCCGCGTTAAAAAAAAAAAAATAGCTCATTGCTTCATCTTTACATTTCCTTAGTTATGATAGATTTACCATTTAAATACTTTTCTATATAAAAAGCAATTTTATTTTGATAAGCAAATCTCAGTCTTGAAATTATTCTTGAAGTGTGATTAGAACCAATACATTTTAAGTCCACTTCATACTTATGTAACATTGACATTTTTGTATATCTTTGAATATTTGATGTAAAGAGCCATAGAAAACCTAAAAATTATATTTGCATCTTTGATTTTTCTATTTTAGAAGGGATTCAACAAAGTATTTCTTTAACAAATAGATCATCCCAATTGGTTTTAAATATTTTGTTCAGAACTGGAAATTTTCTGGTATTTAAATTTCTCTCACTTTTCAAAACAATAGAGAATAAATAGTTCCTACATAGGTAATGTACTGATTAACTCTGAATTATGGTGCTTTAGATTTTTAAAATAATTCTTGTTTACTGATGGCCATGTCTCACTTTTCATAATTTTTAATTAGTCACTCATTAGTTTAAATATGGTTTCATTGCTTTTTCCATTATCTTTATCATATTTTTCCAAGAGACCCATCTCGTGGCAAATGAGGAAACGAAGGCTCTCAAATGCACTCTGAAAATTATTTTGTTAGTATATCTATAAAGGAAGTTGTCCATTCGAATGTAGCAAATGTTTCAGTTGGTACATTGTTAGATGTGGATAAATACAGAATCTTGTAGATGATCATATATGCTGTGAAATGTGTATTTTTAAGTATTAAGAGTAAGCTAAGGATGATTTCATTGAGGAAATGTTTCGTTTTAAATAATATACACGTTTAGTATTATGTGAGCATTGTACAAGAATGGCTCACATTTTAGACTAACAACAAAAATTATCATATTCAGAAAAGCAAATCTCACTTTCAAGTAAACAAGCTTATATCCCTATTTAACAATAGAGATCCTCAATATGCTTGTGCATATGGAATTCTGGAAAGAGTATAGAATGAGTTAGAACTGTGTTGAAATCTTCATTCTGTCACTGTGTAACTTTGAAGTAATTTAACCTCTCTGAGCCCTTTTCTAAGAAGCATAACTTGAGCATCCCTAATCAAAAAATTTCAAATACAAAATGCTCCAAAATCTGTAACTCTTTAAATACCAATGTAACACAGAAGTGGAAAATTCCACACCTGGTTCTATGCAGGTCGTAGTCAAAACACAAATGCATAGAAATATTGTATAAAATTGCCTTCAGGCTTTGCATATAAAATGTATACAAAAATAAAGAAATACAGTGTTTAGATTTGGGTCCCAAGCACAAGATATCTCAGTGTATATATGCAAATATTCCAAAAATCCAAAATCAGAAACACTTCTGCTCCCAAGTAATTTGGATAAGGAGCACTCAACCTGTAATAGTACCTACCTGGCAAGCTCTCGTGTGAATTCACAATGTCGTTTTTGAGGAAGCTGGTAGTAATAAATAGTAGCTATTGTTACTGTTACTAACATTTTATGAAATAAGTTGGAAAATCTCAAATCTCATGAGTTGATTATATTTATCTGCATGAGTGGTTCAGGATAATTGTTTAATACAGCTTCTAATACAAGATAATGTGATGAAGTGTCAAGAGTGTGAGTCTTTGATGTCTGTCAGGCATGATGTGATTTATGGCGCCACCACTTAACAGTTGTTAAATTGGGCATGTTACATAACTGTTTTGAACCCCATGTTCATTATATATAAAATATTAATAATATCTATCTAGAGGAAAAGCTTTAATATGCATAAAATGTCTGGCAATATGTTTAATATATTGTAAACATTTTAAAGTATGGTATAAATACTCCCCCCCACCCCGCCTTTGTGTTACTGGAGATTAATTCCAGGGTCTTCATACTGAGGTGCATCAGGCCTTTTTAAAAATCCATTTTGAGACAAGGGCTCACTAAACTATTAAGTTGCCCAGGCTGTACTCATCTTCCCACCTCATCTTCCCAGAGTGCTGGGATTGCAGGTGTGCCACTATGCCTGGCTCCACCCATTTTTATTTGTTTTAATGAGTCACTTCTATTAAAAAATTCATTAGAAAGTGGGAGACAGGAGTAATGGAAAGAGCACTGTACTAACATGTGCCAACTCTGCCACTAACTTCCTACTTCCTTTAAGAAATCATTGATATTAATCACACAAACACAGTTTGGTATTTTCTTGGCTAAATGTTTTCTGGCCCAAGTTTTTTTTCATGTTAAAAAAAAATGGCCCTTCTAAATGTATCGTCACACAGCTTTTATCTTTATTATCAAAGATTGACCTAAGAGTATGCCTGTTACCCATTTAGACATTTCTTTAGTCCTAAACACATTACATTTTACACATACACTTTTGTTTGCTTCATATTTGATGAGAGAGAGACGATCAACTAGAAGGGACGTCGGTGCTCCTGTTTGTGTTTGGTGTTCAATTCTTTTTGCCATTTGTCAGTTGTACCATATTGGAGTGAATCCTTCTGTCTGTGAAACACAGGTGATTGGTGATTGTATGCTCTTTATCTCATTCCTTGTCTTACAGCAAATGTCTGCAGAGGTTTCAGGTTAATTTTGTTTTTTTAAATAATATTATAATGAGGTAGTATTAATTTTGTAACAAGATGTGAGGGTATCATTAAATGAACCAAGTTGCCTTCATCTAGGTTATATATGTATTCATGTGTGACTGCTAGCCAGCTTGGAAAGTGAAGTAAATTTATATGAAAAGCAAAATATTGAAGATATATAGAAAATCGGAGTTAGCTTATTTTAAAGGTAATACAGCAATTTGAAGTGTTTTATACCCCCCCAATGAACAGACAGTTTATTAGTCTATATTCAGAATAACTTTGTGTTTTTCTCCTGATTCTACTCCCTTTTGAATCAGTGGATAAGATTTTGATGTTTTTTTCATTATCATGGATCTGATTTAATGGATAAAAGATACTTAACATTTACTGAACATACATAATTTCTTTAAAATAGTTGGTTTTCCTGTGTTTACTATTCTCTCATAATTAACTGTGTTAATTTTTACTAGCTGTGAAGAAATATTTTACCCACAGCCCAGTCTTTGTTCCAGTAATGACCAATTATGACTTGATAGTTTGAGTCAAAAACATTTTACTGATGAAAATTATTTATAGAGATCTAATGAAAAATTTTAAAGTATATTACTCCAGGTATATTCTAATGTAAAGCTATTTTATACCATATTTCTGTTTTCTTTTTCTCTAGATTTCAGAAGTTGATTGCAAAGATGCACTAGAAATGATCTGTAACTTAGAATCTGAAGGTGATGAAAAAAATGCTCTTGTTTTATGTACTGCTTTTTTATCACGTCAGCTCCAACAAGGAGATGTGTACTGTGCTTGGTGAGTTGACTTTTAAAGGAAAATTTGTTAAGGATACAAAGCAGGTTTTTGGTAATTCAGATAACTTAGTAGTTATATTTAAGTCTTACCAAGACAGAAAGCTGATTTTCCTATCTTACATGCTATACAAATTGTTACATAGTTCACATTTAAACTTTAAAACTTTTTGCTGAAATTTTTTTTTTTTGTTTTTTTGGTGGGGTGCTGGGAATCGAACTTGGAGCCTCGTGCTTGCTAGGCAAGTCCTTCACCACTGAGCTAAATCCCCACCCCTTAAACTTTAAAACTTTTTGAACTAATGACTACACAGTTTTTTAGCAAGCATACCAATGGTGGCCATCTGGTCAGCAAATTTTTAAATGTTGGAAGATGAAAGAAAAGTTTATTTTGTCTAATGCCACCACAGAAATTTTTTCAGCTACGTAACCTATCTGTGATTTGCTGTGTATATTTTTTCTTCTGCATATTTTTATCTACTTACCTACTTGCTGTCACTTGTATGGACCTGCAGTTCATTTTCTTCCTGTAAAAAAGCATTCTGCCTCCCCGACCTCTTTAGGGTTCTCCTTCAGTGTGTGCTTCCTTGTATATGGCGCATTTCCAAGTAGGCAGAACTTCTTACATACGTATAATCTTTTGGGAAGCTACAAGTAACAGAGATGTTGACTTCAGTTAATTTTAAATACTTAAGATCTGGTGCCTTAGATTAGTATTAGCCGGGTTTGACAATTTATATGGTCAGTCAAAAACATATTCTGTCTTTAGTGTTGTGTTGGCATTAAGAAACAGAGAAAAAAATTGCTTTATAACATACTGACATTTAAGAATATGTACCAAGTGGTACATGGCAAACAAATGAATATAGAACAGACAAATAAATGATTGTATTATAAAAAATTAAGTTAACAATTATCAAGGTTTTCTGAGTAGTTGAACTTCGTTATGAAAGAAAAATTATATATTATTGCAGGATAATAAGATAATAAGAGGATAAAAGGATAATAAGATGGATTTATCAAAGACTAGTAGAGTTTTTTAGGTATAACAGAATATAGTATAAAAATAAGTGATAATCACTAAATCAGTTTGTTATATTGGTTTAAAAAGTCTGAATTCTATGTGATAAGCAAAGGCAGTCTATTGTAACTCAAGTAAATGGGCAACATAGAACTTTAAGAAACACTTTTAAGCAGTTGAGAGTCAATTGAAGAATAAATAGTGACGGCAGATATGAGGAAGGAAATGGCGGTACAGAGGTGGGAAGGAAAAATCAGCTACAAAGCTGGTAAATAGTCTGGCTAGGAAATGCCAAAAGCTTCCTCATGGATGTGACATGAAGTGAAAGAAATTCCAAAGATATCACTCTGGGGGATGCTGAAAAGCAAAGTCCAGTAGGTCAGCAGTGATGCATTAAATAGAAAGGCGATAAATTGGAAAGAATGGCAGATACCCTTTTCATATACTGTACAGTCACATTTGCTTAATGACACGATAGATTATGAAAAATGCATGGTTAGAAGTGATTTCTTCATTATGAGACTATCAGAGTATACGTACATTAACTAAAAAGGCTGTAATGGTATGACATCACTAGGCTATATAATCTTATGGAACCACCCTCCTATATGTGACCTGTAGTTGATGGAGACATCATATAGGATGTGTGACTGTACTGTGTCCTAGGTTTCAGGTTTCAGAAGAAAGCAAAGTAGAGATTGCTTATAAACAACGTAGAGAGGTAAAAGTGACCAAGACTGGAGAAACAGAATTTTAAAAAAATTTATTCATCTATGTAGTGGTACTAGGAATTGAACTCAGGACTGTTGTGCTGAGCTGCATTCTCAGCCATTTTTAAATTTATTTCGAGATAGGGGTCTCACGTGTTACTAAATTGCCCGTGCTGGGCTTGAATTTGGGGTCCTCCTGCCTTAATTTCCCAGAGTGCTAGGATCACAGGTGTGTACCGCCACACCTAGTGAGGAACAGATTTTAAAGTCCTCAATATGTACATTGAATTTCAGGAGGTGAGCAAATTACAATGGTACCTTGGCTCGTGAACACTTTTGTTTGCAAATAGTTTGATCCACAAACAGAAGCATTGGCAGAATTTTGTTTTCTTTTGTGAACTGCATCAGGTGACCACAGCCATCTTTCTCACTCAAGCACAAATGTGGCCATCTTTTCCAAAACCATAGAACAAATAAAGTTTGTGAACCAAGATATCACTGTTTTCAAGTAGTTATTGAAAAGGGCAGAGTTCCTAGGAGTATAAACTGGGGGAAATTAATAGGAAAAGCCTGTATTGAGGATACCTGGTAAACACATTGAAGCAAGGAAATTGTTTTGTGGAAATTAACTATGAAGGACAGAAGAGAAATAGAATAAACAGAAGGGTGACAAACTGATCACTTTAGCCAGATTATTTTCTATGAAAATGCAGTATTGTTACTGCATTTGAAATAAATGCCAGTTAATTTTATTTTTCAGAGTATCTTTATTGTTTAACTGCTGTGACACAGATTGGTTTCTTCCTTGTGGGTTCTCTGTTGTCATTGTTTTGTTTCTGCTTGTTTTGTGGGTCTAGGGATTGGGCCTAGTGTTTTGGAGCAAGCGCTCCACCACTGAGTTAAACCTCCATCTCTCAGCACTGGTTCTTTCTTCTTTCATTCATCTAATAGTAATCTACTTGGTTGCATTTAAATTTGTTAGAAGGTAAATGGTCTTCTCTCTCCATCCCTCCCTCCTCTCCCTGTCTCTCTCTCTGTCTCTGTCTCTCTCTCCACAGTGCTGTGATGGATTCCAGGACCTCATGCATGCTAAGCAGTTATTCTACCACTGAACTACACCCCCTAATCCTACATAAATGCTTTTCTTAAAAAAATTATTGATACAGTATACATATGAAGGCACATATTTTGTGGTTTTATATTGCATAATTAAAAGTTTACATGTAGCTCAAAGTTACCATTTTATTACCTATGTAAATATTAAGCTCCTAATAAAAGATGATGTTACTCTAGGATTGAAAAATACTGAAATTTATATCCTGATTTTATTTCGTCTTTAGAAAATTGGGAGGGATCTATTGCATTTAAACTTAATTCCACATATAGAATTGGAGTCTGAAGCCAGTTTTAATTTCAAATGTAATGACTGGAGCCAAAGCCCATGATTATTACGTTACTACTCCAACTTATCTTTTAAACCTTTTTTTTTTTTTTTAAGGGAACTTACTCTCTTTTGGAGTAAATTACAGCAAAGGGTAGAGCCATCTGTACAAGTGTACCTAGAGAGGTGCCGGCAACTTTCTTTGTTAACGAAGACTGTGTATCATATTTTCTTCCTGATTAAAGTTATTAATTCAGAGGTAAGAATACTCAAGATATCTTTTCTTAATGTAAAATGCATAAATCATCTTTAACAAGAGATCTTAAATTCTATTACTATTTTGGCACTTCTTTCAGTGATTTTTCTTCTTTCATTGAAGGCCTTAGACATTGCTTTTTTTATTAATCCTTTAAAACATTCAATCCAGAGAATTTAAAAGTACAATTGAGGACAAAGGGTCTACTGTTAGCCTGTAGGAAAGGAATATACCTAATACCTGTATATTTTTTCACTCTTCAGTTTTACTTGTATGTGTTAATACTACTTTGATAATTAGGCTTTTTGGAAACTTAGAAAGGACAAAGAGGAACACAGAAATAGATTTGTTGCTAGCCGTAGGTCAGATTACATTGTGTAAAAACCGGTCTATTGTAGAACAGCCACAAATATTTGATAAAAATATCTTTTTTTGGAGGGGGTGCTAGGGATCAAACTCAGGGCCTTATTCTTGGAAGGCAAGTGCTCTAACCACTGACCTAAATCCCCAGCCTCAAAAATATCTTTTTTAAGCAACTGAGACTATTTACAAATATCAGCAAAATCTCTAGGGTTCAAAATAAAGAGGAACCTAAAAAATGGAACATAAAGCTTGAACTGATTGATTGCATAACCTAGTGGGGCTTAAGATTAGTTGCAGTAACTGAGTAGGGCAAAAGATAACTATATAGAAATCAGAGATAAAGTCTTGTGCTTTCTCAAGTTGGGGAGTTTGATCATAGGCCTCATCTCTTCACACACACACACACACACACACACACACAAAGCTAGACCTGTGAAGTACCTTAATTTCATTGAAAAAGTAGATTAAACAGGTAATACTCTCAAATACTGATGGAGAGCATCATACATGTTCAGCTAGACTCTGGGTCAGAGAAGGAAAATCTTTCCTCTAAGAAGTCATAACATTACGTCTGCCTCATGTAGGTTCAGAAGCCAAATACACCCTAGTGATATAGTTAAAAATCCCCCCATATCAGGTGAGTAATGTTTAAGAAGATGAGGATGGAATCCTGGGCTGGTAATAACCTGGGATATACCTCAGAAATAAATGCAGAACTGCTTTGGAGGGGCGTACTGTCGATACAGGATTCTCATAGATAAATCCCTGCTTAAGATGAGTTCTCCATCAAGGTTTACAAAACATGGACCAGTCAGAGGATTATTTGCCTAATACTTTAATATAATTACATATAAACCTATAAATACATATGAAGACAAAAATAAGGAACTAAAGCATGAGAAACACATCAAAATGAACAAGCAGGTTTTTTTAAAGAGTCAAGGACTTTTGGAAATATAAACACATAGTAATTGAAATAAAAAATGATGGATTATATAGAGAACATATCACAACTGAAGAGGGACTTGATGAGCAGAGATTGCATATGTACTTCCACTTATTAAGTATTAAATCTAAATTACTGAATTTTTATTTATTTTTTTAAATTTCTGGTATTGAGGATCAAATCCAGTGGCCAAGTTCATGCCAAAAAAGAACTCTACCTCTGAGCTACACCCCAACCCCAAATTTGTTTTTCCTTGTGTTGTGTTTTTGGTAGTAACTCTTATAAGAATGAAGGTTGTTTCTATTACACATACACAAAAGGTCTCTTCCAAAGGTGTCATTGCATAGAATCTACAAATGAAAATTCAGTATGACAGTATTTTTAAATTAATATGATTTTTTTGAAAGATAAACCAAAAGACATTTTCTATTTCCCTTTAAAAGTACCTTTTACAATCTGTAGTTGGTCACTTCATCTTAGTATATCTTTTTTTTTTTTCTATCTTGAAGTAATTCCTCTTTCAGGAGTAAAAAACAGTGATAAATGATTCTGTTTTGCAGTTTTTTCCTCTTATCAATGTTGTTATTACATCTTGATTTTTCATTTTATATATTGTGGTACTACAGTTAAAATATACACCAAAAAGGCAGGGTAACTTTCTTAGGATATTACTATACACTTTTAAAATTCAGGTTGTGCTACTGCCTACTATCTAACTTAAAAAGTAGCATGGCAAAGTAGAAGGGATGTGGAACTAAAAACCTGACAGACTAGCTAAGAAAGTTTGGCTAGCTATTGACCACTGCATAATCTTAACCCAAACTCTTGAGTTTCATTTCTTTATTTGATGCATATAGATTAGGGCAAAATGACTGTCTGCCTTTGGCCTTATGCCCTGCTCATAAGCAGGCCGTTTAGCAGGGTGGAGAGGAACTTGAATAGGAGCTGTACTGTATTATGGGAGCCACCTTCTGTGTGGTCAGAAACTCCACATGACAAGGAGGTACCACGTCAGATAGCACAGATACAGAATGTTGCCATCATCATAAACAATTTGTTGGCCAGGCATGGTGGCGCATGCACCACGCCTGTAATCCCAGCACTCAGGAGGCTAACGCAGGAGGATCGCTGTGAGTTTGAGGCCAGCCTGTCCTACACAGTGAGTTCAGGATCAGCCTGAACTACATACTGAGACCTTGTCTCAAAAAAAAAAAAAAATTTCTTTTTTTTTTTTTTTTTTTTTTTTTTTTGTTGAGTAGTACTCATATAGAAAGAAAAAAAGAAAATATGTTTAAAAAGCAGTTAAAAACATGACTAGCTTGGGGAAGTTGACCAACGCAACAGACTTACTGACAAAGATGGTCTGCAACATGGTAATTGCTCTTTCCCCTAAAATTGTCTGTCTTTCTACCTGATTTTTCCCCTTGTTTTTTACTTTCTGAAATCTGACCACACAGAGGTGGTTTATCTTAAAACTGAAATCATAGATTCCTACTGTTTTAGGATCAGAGAGACCTTTAAAGTTAAGCTGTAGGTCCCTTAAGTCACCTAAATGACTATATAGTAATGTAACTCTTTATTTTCTAGAGAATAAAATATAGCTTCAGGGTTACTGATTTGGGTTAATGGTTCTCCCTGGCTTTTCAAAATTCTAGAAGTTGTTGAAGACTGTCAGCTAGCTACTCATATATAATAGTTGTTTCCTTCTCAAATTGATTTTTGTTTGTTCATTTGTTTGTTTTTGGACAGGGTCTCATTATATAGTCCAAGCTGACCTTGAACTCACTGTATAGCCCAGGCTGCCCTCAAACTTGCAGCAGTCCTACTGTGTCAGTCATGTGGTACCACAACCCACTTTTACTGAGATCTGCAAAGAAATTGAGCAGATAATGTGGCACATCTTTTTAATAATGGGATATAGTCTTTCTCAGATCCCTTGAAGTTAAAAACTTAACAATTGCAGTATGAGCCTTTCTAGTGTGGTGAAGCATTAAGACTCATGGGCAAGCACATTGCTTAGCACAGTGCTTGGTGTAAAATAGGTTCTGAATGAATTAAAAAATTGGGTTATCTAACACACTTCTCTCCTTTGGTACTCAAATAGTAATGGCCAAGCAAAGCGGGAGGGGAGGGAGTTTCTAGTCGCAGAAGAAAAAAGAAAAAAACATGTAAAGTGGTAAGTATCAGGACAAATAAAAGAACAGGATATTTGGGAAACTGTAGCTAGCTGAGTTTGTCTATCTGTGTTTTAGTTACTTTTCTCTTGTTGGGACAGAATACTCGACACCCAAAGTTAGGGGAAGAAAGGTTTATTAGCTCACAGTCTGCAGAGGTTTCAGTCTATAGTCCGCTGGGTCCGAGGCAGGGCGGCATGGCAGAAGCAGGGCGGCCAGGCCGACCGGCAGCAAAGTAAAGTAGGAAATGCAAGGAATGTATGCAAATAAGCAATGCAAACAAGCAGCTAGTTAGCTTTTTCCTGTATCTTTTATCTAGGCTACCTGCCCTTAGGGCAGATAGCACTCCCACCCTTAATTTTAGTTTCACATCCTTGATCCCAGCAGAACCATGCCAAACCGATCAGTGGATCAATTTAGTAATCACACACTCTAGATCCAGCTATCTCTTACCACATGAGGCTTTGGGGGGACATCTAGACACAAACCATAACAATCTGTTTGGTTGGAAAGAAAAAATAAAGCTAGAACAGCTGAGAAGAGATCATATTATGCAAGCCCTTTTATATTCCACCTTAACTTCGTGCTTAATTCTGAAATGCATAGATGGGCATTTAAAGACTTTTAAAGCAGCTTAAGACATGATGTTATGAGTAGGTAAGGAATGGCTGAGTGGAATGTCACATGGTGAGCTGAAATCAATGTGAGAGCCTTGGGTAGCTTTTGGTCAAGGATTCTAGGCAGCAGAGAAAAATAACAGAAAAGCCTGTGGGCAAGGATACTGAAGACCCTCTTTGCTTTCATCAGAAGCTTGCCTAAGGCACTAATGAAATTATCTTCATCTTCTGAATCCATACCACCACCCAGCTCAGAAATTCAAGCTGGAGCCATCAGTGTTCAATTGATTGATGTTACAGCCTCACTAGATTTCTTAAAGTAGGTTAGTCATTTGTTTGATCACATCATAATACAGGAAATCCAAATTCATCTTTAAAAGCATACCTGCGGTGCCAGTCTGTGATTCGATATTGCCTGCCTGCAAATTCATTTTCCAGTGCACATTTACAAAGATAAAAATTCAGGAGAATTTTGATAGTTTTTTTTTTTCTGGCATTATTTGTTTGGGTTTCAGATTTGATTACAACATTAAGCTGTTTTACGATCAAATTTATTAAAGCTGTTTGTCCTTAATAAGTTGAAATGAACCCTTGAATTCAGTAGCAGATAGGTTTAGAAATATCAGTGGGACTCCCTTCTGAAATAAATAATTTAGTCATGTTTTATAAGTCGTTGAGTCAGCCTTTGTCATTTTTAGAGAAAGTGTATCACCGAAAGGAGCTGTTTTCCCCAAGGCACATACCCGTCTTTCAAAAATTCTCCGATCTTTGAATCCCTTCTTAAATTTGTTTCTTTCTTCATTCATTCTTGAATTTTCAGAGTAATGACAGCCTTTTCCAGAATTCTGTCTATACAATATGTGTACCAGTCCTTCTGGCTGAAATTCTTCACTGTCTTTCTACATCACCTTTATAGTTGGTGTGGTCTTTGATTCCTCTAAAACTTCTTTTTGCCCCTCCCCTCTTGTATGCCTTCCTCTCTTGTATGCAGTGTCACATACCACACATGTCTTGTGTATCATAACAGAGAACTACATAGGTTTCTGTGAACACTAGAGACATTCATTTGGTCTCACCTCTGTCATTGTTCTTTCTTCCATGTCACTTAAAAGTTTCTCCATATCTTGTCTTCTTCACCACCTCTGTGCCCTTGCCTTTGCTAAAACTGAGGCCAGTTCAATATCCTAGCTGCCTTCTCTTCTCCTTTTGGCCTACCAATCTAAACTTCTTTTTCAGTATAGTATTTTATTTCCTTCTTTGCCTATGAAAATACAAACCCCATCAGTTTTCTTTACTTCTTTTTCCTTCTTGTATTTTGATCCTCTACAAATACCCCATTCCAGTAAATGTGTCCATATCCTGACTGGCTTCTTTCTCATATATCCATTTTTCTTTTTATTCTTTAAAATCTGTTTTTATCTCTTCGTGTATTTTTGAAGTGACTTCTGCCTTCATTACTACTATCTAACAAGAATTCAAAGAAAACTCTGTTTATTGGGCTATGTCTCTTCATACTTCTAATTCTTTAGCTGGTTCAACCATAAGGTAGGTGATCGACATTCTGATTTATGTAAAATCCTCACTATTAAGGAACAAGTAAATTATTTTGCTAAAAGTACAATTCTTTCATCACTAACAAGTTAGAGAATATAAGAACATTCCCATTTTGTAACTGATCAGGTAGGTTGTGTTTCAGAAAGATTGCAAGTACAAACTTAGGAAGAAGATTCATGATATATATTTATCATAAACATTTATTGATCACTTACTATGTATGAGACATTATACTAAACCATATTAGAAATTTTAAAAACTTAATCTGCCTTGGGCTGGGGATGCAGCTTAGTGGTAGAGTGTTTGCCTAGCATTCACAAGCCCTGAGTTCTGTCTCTGGCACTGAAAGAAAAAAGGAAAAAAAAAAAAGAATAATCACAGTAGCAATTTTAAAATACTACCTTGTCATCTGCTTTATAAATGGGATATGAAAAGTTGGAGAAGTTAAATAACTTCCAAATTTGCTTATATTAAATGATTTCATACCCAGGTCTTTCTGAGCTTCCAGTATTTAATGGATTTTTTTTCCCTGCTGTTCTGTGCACACAGATAAACTTTAGACTAAGCTGAAGAGATTTATAAGTGGCATCTTTTCATGTTACTGTTGTAGGATTTGAGAAAAGCACATTTAGTTTTAAAAACTGAATTCAAAAATATATCTTTGTTGATTAGTGTATATTAACATTTCCTGTTTGCTTTTTCACAGACTGAAGGGGCTGGACTTGCAACCTGTATAGAATTATGTGTAAAAGCACTTCGCTTGGATGCTACCGAAAATACTGAAGTGAAAGTATCTATTTGCAAGACCATTTCATGTTTGTTGCCTGATGATCTGGAAGTTAAACGAGCTTGTCAACTGAGTGAATTTCTTATTGAGCCTACAGTAGATGCATATTATGCAGTGGAAATGTTGTATAACCAGCCAGACCAGAAATACGATGAAGAGAATCTTCCAATACCAAATTCTCTACGCTGTGAGCTCTTACTTGTTCTGAAAACTCAGTGGCCCTTTGATCCGGAATTCTGGGATTGGAAAACCTTAAAAAGACAATGTCTTGCACTAATGGGAGAAGAAGCATCTATTGTATCTTCAATTGATGAGTTAAATGACAGTGAAGTATATGAAAAAGTAGCAGACTACCAGGAAGAGAATAAAGAACCTTCTGTGAATGGACTTTCTGGTGGAGTTGGTGCTAATTCTGGCCTTCTTAAAGACATTGGTGATGAAAAGCAAAAGAAGAGGGAAATCAAACAATTAAGAGAGAGGGGATTTATATCTGCTAGGTTTAGGAATTGGCAGGCCTACATGCAGTATTGTGTGCTGTGTGACAAAGAATTCCTTGGCCACAGAATAGTACGACATGCCCAGAAACATTATAAAGATGGGATTTACAGTTGCCCCATATGTGCAAAAAACTTTAATTCTAAAGAAACTTTTGTCCCTCATGTCACATTGCATGTTAAACAATCCAGTAAAGAGAGACTAGCAGCTATGAAACCATTAAGAAGATTGGGAAGGCCTCCTAAGATCATAACCACCCATGAGAATCAGAAGAGTAATACGGTGGCTAAGCAGGAACAGCGGCCTATTAAAAAAAATAGTCTGTATTCCACAGATTTCATAGTATTTAATGATAATGATGGTTCAGATGATGAGAATGATGACAAAGATAAATCTTATGAGCCTGAAGTGATCCCAGTCCAGAAACCAGTACCTGTGAATGAATTTAATTGCCCTGTAACTTTTTGTAAAAAGGGCTTTAAGTACTTTAAAAATTTAATTGCTCATGTAAAGGGGCATAAGGATAATGAAGATGCCAAACGCTTTCTTGAAATGCAAAGCAAAAAAGTTATTTGCCAGTACTGTAGACGGCATTTCGTAAGTGTCACTCATCTCAATGATCACTTACAGATGCACTGTGGCAGTAAACCATATATCTGTATACAGATGAAATGTAAGGCTGGTTTTAATAGTTACGCAGAGCTTTTAACCCACCGAAAGGAGCATCAAGTCTTCAGAGCAAAGTGCATGTTTCCTAAATGTGGCAGAATTTTTTCAGAAGCTTATTTACTATATGATCATGAAGCACAGCATTATAATACCTACACTTGTAGGTTCACAGGTTGTGGTAAAGTTTATCGTTCTCAGAGCGAGCTGGAAAAGCATCTTGATGATCACAGTAGTCCTGAAAAAGTGCTACCTCCTGAAGACCACCTTAATTCATCTGGAGATCCTGTTCAGCCTTCCATAGTGAATCAGAACACAGGAGAGAATACTGAGAAAGAAAGATCTGTACTTCCTTTAGAAAGTAACATTGAAAACAGCACATCAGCAGATAGAAGTGATATTTGGGATAAAAGCAAATCAGCTGTGAGCAAACAAGACCAGATTTCTGCTTCTGAGCTCAGGCAAGCTAATGGACCATTATCAAATGGTCTGGAAAACCCTGCTACTGCTACTCCTTTTCTTCAGGCCAGTGAAGTAGCTGTGTCTATCAAGGTGTCTCTCAATCAGGGTATTGAAGATAACCTTGGAAAGCAAGAAAATTCAACTGGGGAAGGTGCTGGTCAGCCACTTGTCACAAACCTCAATACACCAGTTGAAGATACTTGTCATGATGTATGTCCAAGTTTCCAAGAGAAAAAGGAACAGGATTGTTTTAATGAAGCCCAGATTTCTCAGAATTCTTTAGTAAATTCAGAAACTCTCAAAATAGATGACCTTAACCCACAAAACCTAGAAAGACAAGTGAACAGTGTAATGACCTTTTCTGTGCAAGATGAGTCAGGATTTCAAAACAATTTACCAGCTTCCAAGTTTGAATGTGGAGGTAATGTTAAAACATCATCCAGTCTTTATAATTTACCTCTAAAGACATTAGAAAGTATCACATTTGTTCCTTCACAGCCCAGCCTAAGTGGTTCATTAGGAACTCCATCAGTGCCTCCAAAAACTCCAGCTCAGAAATTCAGCTGTCAAGTTGAGGGATGTACTAGAACGTATAATTCTTCACAGAGTATTGGGAAACACATGAAGACAGCACACCCTGACCAGTATGCTGCATTTAAGGTGCAGCGCAAAAGTAAAAAGGGTCAGAAATCTAATAACTTAAATACCCTAAATAATGCAAAATTGGTTTATTTTTTGCCATCACAGGTGAGCAGCTCTAATAATGCATTTTTTACCCCACAGACCAAAGCTAGTGGGAATCCTGTTTGTTCAACCCAGTTGCAGCATGTCTCACCTTCCATTTTTCCAGCTCATTTAGCAGGTGTGTCAACTCCATTGTTGTCCTCGATGGACACTGTCATAAATCCAAATATACCTTCTCAGGATAAAAACGAACAAGGTGGTATATTATGCCCTCAAATAGAAAATTTACCTAATTCTACCTTGCCAGCACAAATGGAAGATATAACCAAAACAGTTTTGCCTTTGAATATTGACAGTGGCTCAGATCCTTTCCTCCCTTTACCTGCAGAAAGTAATTCAATGTCTCTCTTCCCTTCACCAGCAGATAGTGGGACTAATTCTGTTTTTTCCCAACTGGAAAATAGTACAAATCATTATTCCTCCCAGATTGAAGGAAACACTAATTCTTCCTTTCTAAAGGGGGGTAATGGTGAAAATGCAGTTTTTCCTTCACAAGTGAATGTTGCAGATGACTTCAGTAGCACCATTGCCCAAGAGTCTGCCCCTGAAAAAGTAAAGAAAGACCGTGGGCGGGGCCCAAATGGGAAGGAAAGAAAACCCAAGCACAACAAAAGGGCTAAATGGCCTGCAATTATCAGAGATGGGAAATTTATCTGTAGCAGGTGTTACAGGGCTTTTACTAATCCCAGGTCACTGGGTGGACACTTATCTAAGCGATCTTACTGTAAACCACTGGATGGAGCAGAAATTGCTCAAGAACTTTTACAAAATAATGGACAGCCTTCTCTTCTTGCCAGTATGATTCTCTCCACAAATGCAGTGAATTTGCAGCAACCACAACAATCTACCTTCAACCCAGAAGCATGTTTTAAAGATCCATCATTCCTACAGCTGCTTGCTGCTGAAAATCGCCCATCAACGTTTTTACCAAATACATTTCCTCGGTCTGGTGTGAATAATTTTAACACCAGTGTTAGTCAAGAAGGAAGTGAAATTATTAAGCAGGCTTTGGAAACTGCAGGCATTCCCAGTACTTTTGAGGGTGCTGAAATGCTTTCTCAGGTTGTTCCCGCAGGTTGTGTCTCAGATGCAGCACAAGTAAATGCAACAGTGATGCCAAATCCAACTGTTTCACCCTTGTTGCAGACTGTATGCAGCCACACAAACACCCTGTTAACAAACCAGAATAGAACACCAAATTCCAAAACTTCCACCATTGAGAAATGTAGCAGTTTGTCTGTTTTTCCAACAAATGAGTTACTACTGAAAACTGTCGAAAATGGTTTGTGTACTACTTCATTCACTAATTCTACTGTGCTATCACAAAATTTTACTAGTAATAGTCCACGTGTTTCTGTTATAAGTGGTCCTCAGAATACAAGGTCCAATCATTTAAATAAAAAGGGAAACAGTGCTTCTAAGAGAAGAAAGAAAGTTACTCCTCCACTAATCGCACCTACTGCATCCCAAAACTTGGTGCCAAGCGAAGTAACAACAGTGGGACTTGTAACAAAGAGTATTGCGATTCCTCCTACTACTAACCTCCATTCAAATGTAATTTCAAATTGTGAACCTCAGGGCTTGGTGGAGAATCTAACACAGAAATTAAATAATGTCGACAGTCAGTTGTTTATGACTGATGTGAAAGAGAACTTCAAAACCAATCATGAGTCCCATACAGTGTTACCGCCTTTAACATTAAAAACTGAAAATGGTGATTCCCAAATGATGGCTTTGAATTCGTGTACAACTTCAGTGAATTCTGATTTGCAGATTACTGAAGACAATGTTATACAGAACTTTGAAAAGACTCTGGAAATTATTAAAACTGCTATGAATTCTCAGATACTTGAGGTAAAAAGTGGATCTCAGGGTGCTGGTGAAACATCACAGAATACCCAGATAAATTACAACGTTCAGCTTCCTTCAGTAAACTCTGTTCAAAATAACAAATTACCTGATTCATCTCAGTTTTCCTCTTTCTTAAGTGTCATGCCAACAAAAAGTAGTGTTCCACAGCCTGAAGTATTACATAAGGAAGATCAAATACAAGAAATCTTAGAAGGTTTACAAAAATTAAAATTAGAAAATGACCCATCCACTCCAGTATCCCAGTGTATACTAATAAATACATCAGTGACACTGACTCCTACTCCTGTTAAACCAATTCCAAATCTCACAGTTGTTCAGCCGGTTTCTGAGGTGATACACATTCAGTTGAGTGACAGAGTTAATAAGCCCTTTGTGTGTCAAAACCAAGGCTGTAACTACAGTGCTATGACAAAGGATGCACTATTTAAGCACTATGGTAAAATCCACCAATATACTCCAGAAATGATTCTTGAAATTAAGAAGAATCAGTTGAAATTTGCTCCCTTTAAATGTGTAGTACCTACATGTACAAAAACATTTACAAGAAATTCTAATCTCCGGGCACACTGTCAGTTGGTACATCATTTTACAACAGAAGAAATGGTAAAGTTAAAGATTAAAAGACCTTATGGAAGAAAGTCTCAGAATGAAAATTTGTCAACCCCACGAATTACACAAGTGAAAAAACAGCCAACTATGACAGAGGAAAATAAAAGGGAATTACAGTCTGCTTTGCATTTAGCAACAGAGACAGAAAATCCCCTCAGTAATGTAGCAATGATTCCGGAAAAACAACTTTTGGGGAAAAAAAGTCCTGAAAAAACAGAGAGTTCTTCACAGCTCATTGTAGTCACTTCTGATCAATGTAATACAGATTCTCCCACAGACATGCAAAGCAAAGGACGGAAAATTAGGAGGCATAAAAAAGAAAAGGAAGAGAAAAAACGAAAGAAGCCAGTTTCCCAGTCACTTGAATTTCCAGCAAGTTATAGTCCCTATAGACCTTACCGTTGTGTTCACCAGGGGTGCTTTGCTGCCTTTACAATACAGCAAAACTTAATTCTTCATTATCAGGCTGTACACAAATCAGATCTTCCTGCATTTTCTGCAGAGGTCGAAGAGGAGAGCGAAGCTGGTAAAGAAAATGAGGAAACTGAAACTAAACATACAATGAAAGAATTCCGGTGTCAGGTGAGTGACTGTTCTAGAATTTTTCAAGCAATTACTGGGCTAATACAACATTACATGAAACTTCATGAAATGACCCCTGAGGAAATTGAAAGCATGACTGCTTCTGTGGATGTTGGGAAATTTCCTTGTGACCAATTGGAGTGTAAATCTTCATTTACAACATACTTGAATTATGTTGTTCATCTTGAGGCAGACCATGGACTTGGAGCAAGAGCAAGTAAAACAGAAGAAGATGGCCTATACAAATGTGATTGTGAAGGTTGTGACCGGATATATGCGACTAGATCGAACCTCCTCCGACACATTTTCAATAAGCATAATGACAAACATAAAGCACATTTGATTCGGCCGAGAAAATTAACACCTGGTCAGGAAAATATATCAAGCAAGGCAAACCAAGAAAAGTCAAAGTCTAAACGAGGAACAAAACACAGCAGAACTGAAAAGGAAGGAATCAAAATGCCTAAGACCAAACGAAAGAAGAAAAGTAATTTAGAAAACAAGAATGCAAAGATTGTGCAGATTGAAGAAAACAAGCCCTATTCTCTGAAACGAGGAAAGAATGTATATTCAATAAAGGCAAGAAACGATGCCTTGTCTGAGTGTACAAGCAAATTTGTAACCCAATATCCATGTATGATAAAGGGGTGTACTTCAGTTGTTACAAGCGAAAGCAATATAATTAGACATTACAAATGCCATAAATTATCTAAGGCATTTACATCACAACACCGCAATCTTCTTGTTGTCTTCAAAAGATGGGACAACTCAGAAGTAAAGGAAACTTCTGAGCCACCAGGTGAGAAGAATGATGTGAAAGATTCTGACACATCTATATCAGAGAACAACGATAACTCAAGAACAACTAATGTTCCACAGAAGGAAGTTGAAAAAAAAGAAAAAGATGAAATGGATGAGCTAACAGAATTATTTATTACAAAATTAATAAATGAAGATAGCACAAGTGTGGAAACTCAAGCTAATACCTCCTCAGATGTAAATAATGATTTTCAGGAAAGTAACCCCTGCCAGTCAGAAAGACATAAAGCAAGTAATTTGAAGAGAGTTAATAAAGAAAAAAACTTCTCACAAAATAAAAAAAGGAAAGTTGAAAAGGTCGAACCAGAATTAGCAGTTGAGTTAAATAACTTGCATAAAGAGGAAGAAACTGCTATTGCAATTCAAACCTCTGAGGAGCATCCTGCATCTTTTGATTGGAGCTCATTTAAACCAATGGGATTTGAAGCATCATTTCTGAAGTTTCTTGAGGAGTCTGCAGTGAAGCAGAAGAAGAATACTGACAAAGACCACTCAAATAGTGGAACTAGAAGAGGATCCCATTCAAATTCAAGAAAAAATTCGGATAAGACTGCTGTGACTAGTGGAAATCATATATGTTCCTGTAAAGAAAGTGAAGTTTTTGTGCAGTTTGCCAATCCTTCACAGCTTCAGTGCAGTGATAATGTAAAAATCGTTTTAGACAAGACTCTTAAAGATTGCACTGAGCTTGTCCTAAAACAACTTCAGGAAATGAAACCTACCGTCAGTCTGAAAAAACTTGAAGTACATTCAAATGACCCAGATACGTCTGCTATGAAAGAAATCAGTATAGGTAAAGCCACAGGCAGAGGGCAGTACTGATAATTAATGTACTATAAATACGTCACTTATACTTTTATTTTGAGTAGAAAGCCATCAAGCATGCTGTAATTCTGAAACTTTTTATTTTTGTTGACATGATTCAGCCTGGCCAAAAAAAGGAAAAAAAAAGCATGACGTCTGTCATGTAGAACTTTTTATCCCTATGGGACTTGAACAGAATTAGTACTTCATTTATTGTAAATATTTGAGTTAAACCTCAAATTTTTATCACCCAGTTGCCCTTTTCATGAATTAGACTGAATTGTCTGTGTGATTGGTATGTTTCACCAGGTCACTGCTCATGTATAACAGTAATCTTTGTTTGTAGATACTTTTTTGTATATATTTATTATTGTAAATCATTTGCTGCCACCAGCAGTCTGTAAGTCTAAACTATTAAATGATACATTTATATTTGGAATTTTAATTTTTAACTAATTGATCAAATTTTTGAAACTTCTTTTAAGAACTTTTTGAACTAAAACTAGAAACTGCCATAGTTCATTGATTTTTACATGAAACATTTATTTACAAGATGATCTCAAGACTATGTTTCACAAAGTAGACACGTTGAATCAACACTGCTTTGTAAATTTGCCATCCAGGATTTTTGGGTGGCATATCCATGTAAAGTTAAATCAGATTCTTTAGTAGTAGTTTCTTAGAACTACAGCCCCTACCCCATTGCTTATAGTTGGATATAGTTAACATGAGTCCATGAAATATAATGGAAATGTGAATAAAGAATACATTGAAGATTTTAAACATTGGTATTTTAAGAAACCCTTTGTGAATGTGATAGAAACTAGTGGTGTGGAGCAGTGTAAATATTGAGGTGGTGATTTGTGAAGTAGCCCAGTATTGCCTTAAATAAAATCACATTTCATTTCTTGTTTTATACATGTGATCTTATAAAGGTCCCCCCCCCATTTTCTGAGATTTATAGATTGGTGTATAGCTTTAAACTGTAAAAACTTTTGTGGAAAGAATTTTTTAAGCATTTTTATAAATCTTAAAAATTGGTATCATTAAAGTGAGCCCATCTTGTGTTTATAAAATACAAGAATCCTTAACATTTATAGTTACATAGATGAAACACTTTCTATAAGGAAGTTGGATGTTTTGATTTTACTGGTTTTAGATATTAGATTGTACAGCTACATCTGTATTTTCTCACCATATCTAATGATACTCTTCATTAGATCGTTCTTCAAGAGCAGTATTATTATAATTGATTATTTTGATTATTCAGTATATAGTTAGCTCTTGTGGTTTAGCTTTATTCACCATATTTATACTGTGGATTCACGGGCAGAAGTAGAAGTTATTTCAGGAGAGTTCATGACCTTTTAAAGTCTAACTAAAATCAGTTTTGGAAACAAAACACCCTTTCAATATTTACATTTGTTTTTGTTTGCCATAAATAGTAGCATTGAATTTTTTTATATTGTGTTTGTTATAAAGCAGTTATAGTCACAATATTATTAGCGTGAGATATTGATGATATTGTGATGATACAAAGATGTGTATATTCCCTGTGCAGTGGTATCAGATTTGCAGGAGAAATGAAGCACTTAACTGAAATTGCTGGTACTCTGAATAAACAAGCATGGTCAAGGAATGATCTATTTTCTTTGAAAAATATTTTTTTAAGTTTTATTATTGAAGTATTATAGTTTTTATTTTTAGGACTTAGCGGGTTATATTGAATAGTTGGTTTCACCTCTTAAGGTTTATTATCAGTATGCATAAAACTTGACATTAAAATCCCTACCCCTTGGCAAGCCCACTGTTATTTATTAAAATAAAAGTTGTTTTATGGATGATTAATACATGTTTTTTTCTAAACAATAATTTAAATCTCTGTAATTTTAGTATTTTTTTGTTAATTGACTGTTTTTATGCAGTTTTCTTAGAAATTGATCTAGCTGTTAAAGATGGGCATTTGGTAGCAAGAAGGCTTATTTCTGATCCCAGTAATGATGAACCACTGTTATGTGAAAATGACAATGTATTAGGGCTTTTCTTTGGCTTATTAGCTAAGAAAATTGAGCTCTAGACATTTCTGTAATAGTTCTCCTGCATTTTAGGGGAAAGAATTTGCCAACATTGAGTGAATTTCCTTTTATTCCAAGTACTGTATACTAAAAGTAATTATGGCAGAGTGAGCTCTTTAGCATGGAACAGAAAAATTACAGTATATAATAATGAATTACGGTATAAAATAGTGAATTAGAATAGCATGTTGGTAAAATTTGATATGAAATGTAATGCCTAAGTATTAAAAAAAACTCATGAAGTATTTTTTATGGTATACTTTTCCTCAATCTTTTGTCTTTGAGATAATTTCTTCTGCAATATCTGTTAGCCTGAGGTATTGCCCAAGGTTCATCATTGAAAAATTGATTCTTTTCCTCTTCTATACCCAAAGTATTTTAATGTCACAGTTCAGAACTATGTTAGAGTTAGTCATTTTAAATGTAACAGCTTGAAATGTTCCAGGGTTGTTAAATTCAGTAGTTATATTGTTTTAAAGGGTTAGATAGATAACACATTTTTATTCTCCCCTCCCCACAAAAGATGATTGGCAAAGATGATTTAGCAAAGATGATTGGCACCATGTAAAAAGATCGGGTAAGTTGGTAAGATGGGAGTCAGAAGAAAAATAGGATTGCTGAACTTGAAAGAAAAGAAAAAGAGGACTAATGTTCATGAGAGGTGCTAAAGAGTAGTGTAAAGCAGCCTTTTCCAAATATTTGTTGTACTGAGATAGCAAAGGCAAGTAAGGAGAATTATATGACCAATGTAATTTTCTAAACTACATGTTACAGCTCCCTCTTTAAGAATCCAGTGCACATTAACATAATTTGGAAAAGACCTCTAAAGAAAACATGGTAACTAGTAAAGTGGGAGTTTTTCAGACTTAATTGACCGTAAAAACATTTTTCTAATGTTAATGTTAGTATGTTCTGCTGAATTAGTATTTTAAGGAACAGACTTTGGGAAATGCTGATCTAAAATGTCATTTATTCAGCCAGGACTAATACGAACAAGGATGCACAATTCGGCTGTATCAACTGCTCAGAAATGTTGGTTATTTTAGTTGGTCTTTTCATCCATTCCAGTTGATTGATTCTTGTACTGAATTGTTTAATGCTTTGAGTATCACCCTTTATTTATTAATAGACTAAGTGCACTTTGTCTAAAATGCAGTCTCCTTAGCTTGCTCGAAGCCCCTGCTGCCTGTTCCAGCTATTCTTATCCTACTTCACATTTCTTGCTGTTTCCATTTCATTGAACACATACTAAGCTTATCTCCCTACTCCAAAAGCCTTCACATATACTGTGTCTTGTTGAAATGCTGATCCCTTTTATTTTTATGATTTACTCTTTATCCATCAGTTAGGAATGTCATCAGAGACAGAACTAGGTCACTCTAAAATTATAGGTATGTACATTTTTATAAGTGTTTTATATTTTGTTACTTGTCTATTTTCTGTTCCTTCCATCACTGCCACTCTATGAAGAGAACAAGACTGCGTTTTCCCCAGTGACCTCGCTCATTAGAAATGCCTCTTATTTTAACAATGTGTTCTCCCAGAGGTGGGAACCTACACCTTGCTGTAATGAAAACCCTATCATTTCCAAAATCTGAATTCAGATTCCCTTCAGACATACTTCTGAATTACCTGTTTGTGATGTTGTCACTAAAAAGTCCTGCCTCGACACAGCTACCACCTACGGGCTATTCTCCTTCTTGTCCCCAGCTTGTTTAGCCTAAGCACCAGATCCCCTTAATATACATACCTTACTACAAAAATGCTCAGACCAGTGGCCCTTTCTCTCTGTCATTATCTCGTTGGAAAATTTGAAAGCCTTCTGCCTTCTCTAAAATGATTGGGGGAAAAATTGTTGAAAGAGGTAGATTGATGTTGCTAACTTAAAAAAAAAAAATGAAAACAGCTTGGCATTTTTTCCAGTTTTCTTAGCTTGCTTCCACAACTTAAATGGCATATACTTCCCTCTTTTGCATGATCTTTTAATTACATTTTGCTGAGAAAATTTAAAAATTTGTTAGTTCTGTACCTGTCTCAAATTTTTACCACCAAATCTACAAATTGCATGTATCTGCACTCTTACCTGCTACTTACAGAAACTAATTTCTTTTTTGGTTTGTATCCCTCCCAAACTTCTCAAGAACTTTTAAAACTACTCTTATTTAATGAACCTTTTTCTTACTAGACCATTTTCAAATGTTTACAGATGGACCCTAGTAGCTACTTTTGAAAGAGGATAGGAAGAGAGACTTTATTTCATTCAACTCTGACTTCATTTGTTTGGTCCCATTCACAGCTAATTTGGTAGCGCTCCATTTCCCTAAGTAAACTCTCCTAAAATTGCTCTTACCATTATCTCCAGCTTCCTACACCAACAGGTTCTCTTGACTGTGATTCACTCAGTTCCTCAGCAGAAGTCAGTAGTGTTGATGATTTTCTCCTTGAAATATTCTGTTCTCTCAGCTTTCTTGGTACATTTTCTCAGCTTTGTCTTTGTTAGCTGCTGTATCTCCAATTCCATCCCTGAATCATCTCACTGTGGTCTCTGGTGCTCTTTGGATGATTTAGTCTATCTTGTGGAGTTTAATCAGTCTATCACTAAAATTCATTCTTGTTAGACAAAACTTTTTGTAGTTGTATACACACATGCCTACCTCAGAGTTAAGCATATTGCACTCAGACCATTATTTTCTTTACCCTATCTTCTATCTATCTATCTACCAATATTCCTTATCTGGAAAAGTGAAATCTGCCTGTCCTTCTCTAGTTAGGCTCATTGGTATCCTAATAACAAAAAAGATTCATGTCCTTTCTCTGTAATCACAGTTACTGTCATTTCTACCTCCTAAATGAAAAGGAGCCCGGGCCTGGGGATTTAGCTCAGTGGTTAAAGTGCTTGCCTTGCAAGCACAAGGACCCGAGTTCAATCCCCAGCACCAAAAAAAAAAAAAAAAAAAAAAAAAAAGGAGCCTGTTTCTCCCATGTTACAAAACTCCAGTCTAGCCATTCCAAGCCTCGGTGCCATATATCAGATCTGCTAGTGATGGTAACAGTTAACATTTATTATGTGCTAAGACTGTTAAGAACTTTGTTTTGTTTTTGTTTTTTTTTTTTTTGTGCTGGGGATCGAACTCAGGACCTTGTGCTTGCAAGGCAAACACACTAACCACTGAGCTAAATCCCCGGCCTCCATTTATTTTTATACCTAAGACAAGTGCTCATTCGCAGTTTAAGATGAGGAAATGCTAGGTATCTTACCTAAGGGTTCCTCAGATAAGTATGTAATGACATTGAAGGTTGAATCTAGGCAGAATGACTCAAGCTTTTACATGCCTTGATTTGGAGATGTAGGTTATCAAATACCAGTTTGTTCAGTGTTTCAGCTGTAACTGAAAGTTGTAACAAGCGGTTTTAATTGCTCCCATTATAACTACCAGTACCTTTTTTTCCTCAAACTAGGATGTGAGGGGCTGGGGATTTAGCTCAGTGGTAGAGTGCTAAGGCCCCAAGTCCTATCCCCAGCACACACACACAAAAAAAGCTATGAACATAGAAAAGAATGTTACCGTTCCTTAAAAACCAATACATTTACTTACTGAAATTTAGAAGCCATCTTTAGAAACTACTTAGAGGCATAAGTGTAGCAGAGTGGTAAAGCGCCTGGCTAGCATGCCACAAGGCCCTGAGCTTAATCCTCAGTGCTGTCGAAACCCAAACAACGTGTCTGTCAAAGCTGTGACAAAACTGTCTGAGCTGTAGAATTACAGAATTCTCGCAAGCACATGCAGTGTGGTCAAAACAAATGGTGAATTTTTAAAATTACTACAATAAAAGACGCATTGCCATTAAACTCCTCAAAATACTCCTTCCTCACTTTGAACACACTTGCCACTTTCTGAACCAGTTTTGGAAATAGTCCTTAATGTCTTTATGAGATGTGATTAAAAGCAGTGAATGCTGCTGCCGAGCGCCATCCAACAAAAAGATCCAGGCTTATAAAAATACTGCAGTGTGTCCTTGGCCACCGTATCCACCCGATCTGGCACCATGCAACTTGGGGCTTTTCTTCAGTTAAAATGACTGGGAAATGGAAACCTTTGGAATCAGCTCAGGATATTGAGACAGCCATGATATCACAACTAAAGACAGTCATCAAAGAGGACTTCCAGAATTGCTTCAGAAGTGACAAGAGTGATGGGATAAGTGTGTTCAAACCAAGGGAAAGTATTTGAGGGAGGTAAATGACAATGTGTCTTTTACTGTAACAAAATTTTAAAATTTGCTATGAAAACCCCTGCCCCATGAGAAGAATAGGAAAATTAGCATTCTGACCTCATAAAAACAGTGACCAAAGGGGAAGTTTAGTAACTTGTAAACCCACAAAGCAGGTCTCCTAGATCCTTAGTTCAGACTACTTTCTATTCTATCCTCTTTAGTGACTGGTGTTGCCAATTTCAAAGCAGAAGGATGAAGAGACTGTCAGGATCGAACAGGGAAAGTTTTTTTGGTTTCCATTTTGAGTGGAAGCAGTGAAGTGTACTTCTCACTTCGGGTTTTTTGAGATGAGAGCCTCCCTATGTAGTTCTGGCTAGCATTGAACTCACTGTAGCCCAGGCTGGCCTCAAACATGCAGTGATCCTCCTCCTGCCTCAGCCTCCCAAGTGCTGGGATTACAAATACATACTACCACACCTGGCTCATTTTTAATCACCTGGAAATCCCACATTGAGCCCTGGCTCAATGTATTTCTTTTTGATAAGGCAAAATTAGCTAAATCTCATGGCAGACATTGATGTCTTGAATTTTAAGTTTTTACAAATTTTCTACATGTTACTAATATAAAATGTGAAGCCAAAGCAGTTCTGTTTTTTCCAATAAGATCTTGATCCCACAGCAGCTCCCAGCCAGGCTAGATCTGCCATGGTATAAAAAGCAGCAGCTGCTCTACTGAAAGGCTAGAAACATACATAATGCTCTGTGATAATAGTATGATCCTTTCCAACACAAAATGGTGGTCAGTTGTGTATAACTTTTTTTTTTAGATGTGAATTACTAGACTTTCCCTCAATCCATTCCTTGAAGTTGATGTTCCTGACCATAAAGAGAATATCAGACATTGATTTTGTTAACTCTAGGCTGGGAGCTAGGGATGCAGCTCGGTGGCAGAGCACTTACCTAGCAGGCGTGGGGCCCTGGTTCCTTCTTCGGCACCAAAACAGCCCCAAACACTATAGGCTGAAACCTAGCATTCCTGTGGCCTACCTACAAAATTGTTTTCTTTCCATTTTATTGACTAAGCTATAACATGGTTAGGCAGCTTTGTCAGAACTGCTACTGTTAAGGCTGAAACTTTCCCCAACTTATCCGGGACAAGGGAGAGCGGCGCTCAAGAACGACAAGAGACCAGATTCGATGTAAAAGCAACAAGCTATTGTTTAAACAGAGCT